>RJWJ010010916.1:0-45590 GCA_004363605.1 Indri indri | reverse complement strand
GAGCTGGAACACATTCTACTAAGTGAAGTATCCCAAGAATGGAAAAACAAACACCACATGTACTCACCATCAAATTGGTATTAACTGATCAACGCATAAGTGCACATGTAAGAATAACATCTATTGGATGTTGGGCAGGAGGGAGGGGGAAGAGGGGACGGGTATTTGCATACACAATGAGTGCAATGCGCACCATCCGAGGGATGGACACGCTTGAAACTCGGACTTGCGGGGGGAGGGGGAGCAAGGGCAACATACGTAACCTAAACATCTGTACCCCCATAATATCCTGAAATAAAAAAAAAAGATAAGCTGTAAAATCTTATTAGAACTATTTGAATATTTAGCTTTAGTTTATCTTTGCCATAAATAAGTGTGCAAAATTAATAATGTAAAAGGAAGTATACATAGTACTTTGCTTAAGAATAAAAGTCAACAAACTTTGAAAAAAAAATAGAGGCGTAAGAGCACCAGCCGCACCAAAATTATTAGGTCATTAAATATGAAATGTCCAATTTCGAATCAAAACTGTAGTTTATTATATCTCAGACAAGAAGCAGTAGAATTAATCAAAGTATGGGCCTAAACTATCCACACAGTTTTGCCACCTTAACGGTAGCTTGTTTATGCCAGCAGTGAAGAAGCCTGGAGAGCTGGCCAGTGGCGTTGAAATCGCCAAAGGCATTTTCCACAGCTTGTTGAGATTTGAATATTATCACTTGCAAGAAGTAGTCCAAAGCCTGGAAGAAGTGGTGGTCCAGTGGTGCAAGGTCTGCTGAATACAGTGGTTGACAGAGAGTTTCCAAGTCCAGCCTCCGTAGTTTGAGCGGCGTCGTTTGTGCGACATGTGGTCGAGCGTTGTCTTGCAAGAGGATTGGCCTGTCTCTGTTGACCAATCTCAGCTGCTTAATCACAAGCATCCTCATCATTTTGTCCAGTTGGTTGCAGTAGACATCCGCTGTAATCGATTGACCAGATTTCATGAAGCTGTAGTGGATAATACCAGCACTGGACTACCAGACACCAGGAACTTTTTTTGATGAATTTTCGGTTTTGGACTGTGTTTCGGCCCTTCATCTTTATCCAAACATTGTTGGATAACAGAACAGAACTTCTCATTATGCCAAATGCTTGCGATTGTAAAAAAAGGATCCATTTTTCGTCACATGTAATAATACGATGTAGCCTTTACGTCATGACAGCAAAGAAAGGCAAGCTTCGAGACATGATTACTCTTACGACACTTGTTTATTAATAATTCACACCGAGCCATTTTTATCCAGCTTCTTTACCTTGCCAATTTGTTTCAAATGGTGCAATATCATTGGAACAGTAATGTCAAACCTTGCGGTAATTCATGCACAGGTTGAGATGGATTCACTTCCACTATGGCTTTCAGCTCACCATCATCCACCTTGGTCTCAGGTCGCCCGCATGGCTCATTTTCAAGATTAAAATCACCAGAACAGAACTTCTCAAACCATTGATATATGGTGCATTCATTAGCCACATCCTTCCCAAACACTTCGTTGCTATTTCGAGCTGTCTGCGCTGCCTTGGTTCCACGACAGAACTCATATTTGAAAATAACAAGAATTTTTGACTCATCCATGGTTTCATAAAAATTGCTCTAAAAAAAAATTGAAAGGTAATTGCACACCAAACCACGTGTTTGATGTACCTTCAGAGTTAAAATAAAACAAGAAGTGTCTAAGTGAAATGTTAGAGATATCAACTGCATTTCATCCTATCAAGACGTCTGCCCAGCTCTGGTTTTCTTTCCTTCGTCTGCAAGTCGTGACAGTAACAGGCACATCATTTGCTGCTGGAAAGACTGAGAACCCTGGAGGTGCCCAGCATGTCCGTGTTCCTGTCCACGTGTGCTGAGTGACACATGCTAGAGTCTTTCATCTTGAAGAACCTGCTGGATACGACTAGAAAAATAAAGGAGAAAAGGACTCCAGCGTTGAGCTCCTGGAAATGTGGAAAGTGGCCCTCGTGTCACAGTGGGGACTGAGACCACATGTCCCCGAGGGTTTCAAACTCCAGAGTTCACCTTCCTGTGAACACGCATCGAGCACAGTCCATGCCCTCACGTACCGCAGGGGGTCCGGCCTGCCCGCGGTGCCCACATTGGTATTAAGGACACCCCATTGGTATTAAGGACACCCCTAGGGAAGGTTAGCCTGTGCCACTGAGCCGGCCGTGATGTTTCTGGAAGGCAGCCCTGGGTCCTCCTCTGGCACCTCTTTACCCGAGTACCAGGGGTCGTTTGCCAAGTGCAGCTCACACCAGACTATGAGGTTTAACCAAACCTCACGGAGCGTGGGAACTACGAAGGGAACTGTATTCGGAAAAGGCAAGCAAAGAAAGCCCCACAGAGGGTTCCGGTTGCCTTCCCACTGCTCAGGCCCTCCTGTCTTCTGCCACATTGCAGGGGTCCCCTCGCCCTGCCCTCTGCCCCACTCCCCACAGCCCCAGAGGCGGAGGGAGACCCTCTGTTCCCCTGGACCAGGGCTTGCTTCCCGTTTCCAATCCCCGGTGAAGAGCAGCGGGAAAGTCTGTTTTCCTAAAAAAAACAAACTTACCATTCCACCCACGGGGTGGGGACCCCACGGCCTTGGCAAGGCCGCCATGGACTCATTTCCGAAGCGGAGCTTACTCAGTCCTCAATAATGGCATGTGTGGCAGCGAGGAAGCCGGCCCCCATGGCCCCGCTGCGCCCAGGACAGTTCTCCCCACGGTCTGTCTTCCTGCGTGAGGCAAAGCCAAGGTCAGACCTGCACATTCTCCTCCTGGCAGAGCTGCCTCACGCTCTCCGACGAGTAAATAATTACTGGGCAGGGAGATATCGCCTGCGGACAAATGCTTCTCAGAAACCGTCCAGTCTAAACTCAGACTGGGGAGAAAAAGCCAACCACTGGCCAGCCAACCCCAACCTACGTTACTAAACAGTGGGAAAGGCAGGGATTTGGAGTCGGCTCTGGTTCAAATCTAGCCCCGGAACGATGGGAGACACTTGCATAACATCTGCGGGACTAAAAAAGTCCCCTGAAGAGGTCTCTCTGGGTAGGAAAGAACCTTCTCCTAAGACGAATCCCAGCTTCCTCCCTGAAACACACATCTGCTGCTGGTCCTCAGAATATGAATTATGTTTCCTGCCTCTGCAATTTTAAGATCATCAGCAACAGGAGAAAACCATCAGAAAATTTAAAAGTGTAGCTTGTCCCTACTGAGGTGTCAGCAACAGAAAAAGGAAACACAGGAAAAGGCCAGATTCAGACACATGTGACTATTTCTGCTGCAGACATTTGGGGGAATCACCTTTCTGAAAGCCAGAATTTAAGCCCTGAATTCTGGCATGAATGGGTTCTCCTGCTGTAGAGAAGGGGCTGGAAATATCTTAATTCTTAGGAGTGAAGCTGGCAGGTAAATGGCATTCAGTTGAAGGGTCTTGCTGCCTGACTCTCCAAGAAAGCCAGAAATTTCTTCCTGTCTGGAACTCGAAGTATTGAGTAGCACTTCAACTTGATATATGCAGGCTTACATCAAAAATGGACTTCGGCACTGCCAAGCAAGATTAAGGAAAAGTGCATCTGACCTGACTCAGCTCTGAGCATTGCATGAGTCAAACATTTCCCTAGCTCTCTGTTTGCATAATGGAGTCCACACTGATGGATTCCTGGCAATGTATCCTTCATGACCAACATCTGAAAGGAGACAGTCAGGTTGGCTCCCACTAGAGCTGCTGCAGAACCCGAGACACTCAGGAGCCAATTGTGAATGGGGCACACGTCATCCCTCAATGCACACTGATGCTTTGTGAGCCTTTTGGGGCAAGTTAGCGATGCCAATATTTGTTTTTAAGGCATGTTTGCCAACTACAGCTCTTGGACAGGATTGGGAGTCTCCCCAGATGTTATCGAAGTAAAGAGGGAGATAGTAGCTGAATAATTTCTCACCATCCCCAAAGTGCAAAGGAAAAGGAAAGTAGATTTTCCTTTCCAAACCCCAGCTTGCTTCCTCTGTCTTGAAAGACGCACTTTTTCGGCAATCCCCCCAGTGACATCATGGGAGTGGAGGTTATATAATTTAAGACAACCACATTTCCACAGAGCTTCCCAGAACAGAAAACGCCTCCAAACGCAGCTCTCAGCATCAGAAAATCCAGCTGAAGTTGTGAGTTCTTTGATTTTCTGCCTGAGTAAGTAAATGACCATCTTTTTTCTCTTACGGGAATATGAGATAAGAGAAAATCTGTGTTTCTTAGAAAAAAAGAACAAACAAAAAGCTTCCTTGTATGCCTAGATATTGGCAAAATATTCTGCTTCTGTGGGTATATGTTTCTTTTTAATAATTCTAGATCAATGTAAGAGACTTTTATTTCCGTGCCTAGTTTGAGTTTTAATTGCTTTTCCAGAACAAGAGGAGAGACAGTGTTTGGAACAGTTTGGGATGGTTCCAGTAGTAGCTCTTTATATCAAGGTCGAATGAAACATGTCAGGGTTCTGACCAATTAGTCTACAAATTCTGATTTATAAAAATCAAATTAGTCCTTCCAGTATGGCTTACAGCATTTCATAAGGCCAAGAACTGCCTTGAAAATGGCATCTTATTATGTGACCATGCTGTGACAGTCTTTAACATCACCTCACTGTTGAAATTGGAGTTAATTTGAAGAAAGATAATTTGTTCAGGAAAGTCACACTCTCTTCCAAGTAGCACATGCCAAGGTTAAAATGTGCAGAATTCAGAAAATATCACAGAGGAATTACAGCATCGTCTCTAGTAGACCCACCCAACACCTTTCCTGAGTTTTTCAAATAGGATCAAGTATCACTAATAACACCAATAGCTGCTGTTTACTGAGCACCTACTGTGTACCAGGCAAATATCAGAGTTAAAGCTAAGAACCAATGAAGGAAGATTTCTTCTCTCTGGCCAACTTTATAAACATAGGCAGCAGCTGATAAAGAAAACCCCTGCCCTGGGGGATGGAGGGCAGTGTCCACTTCCTGATCAGGCTTGAGCTAAAGCCCCTGTCTAGGTGGTGGTCTCCGACTTCCTGGGAGGGTGCAGCCTCGCCCCCTGTAGCAGTTTCCTGTGGCTGCTGTAACTACCATAAACTTACTGGCTTAAAACAACACAAATTATTATCTTACTGTTCTGGAGATCAGAAGTTCAAAATCCGCCTCACTGGGCTAAAGTCCAGGTGTTGGCAGGGCTCTGCTCCTTCGGGGGGCCCAGGGGAGAATTGCTCCTTGCCGTTTCCCATGTCCCAAGGCCTCCTGCGTTCCTTGGCTCGAGGCCCCTTCCTCTGTTGTCAAAGCCAGCAGTGTAGCATCTTTGAATTTCCCTTGACTCTGACATCCTGCCTCCCTCTTGTAAGAACTCCGTGATGACACTGAGCCCACCTGGGTAATTAGGATCCTTTCCCCATCTCAAGGTCCTTATTTTAACCACATCTGCAAAGTCCTTTTTGCCATGACAGGCAGCACATTTTCAGGCCCCAGGAACTAGGACGTGGGCATCCCTGGGGGCTGTTATGCTGCTGACCCTGCATCCCTGGGGCACAGCCCCTCCTGTGGTTGGGGGAGGGTCTGGGCAGCCTGACAGCCCGCTGACCTCTGTGCTCTCTCCAGAGGACACAGGAGCCAGGGCCCCTCCCATGCCCCCCAAGAACCATCCTTTCCTGCTCAGGCGCCTGCACTGCCGAGAGACACGGGCCTCCACCTCTGTGTTCATGGAGCCTGGAGGAGGACAGGAGGGAAGCCGAGCCGACCACACTGCGGCTCTGTCTCCAGAATGAACCCTTTCTCTCTCTTCCAGTTCCTTCTTACCCCTCCTGGTGGTAAAAGCCCTGAGGCTGGAGGCAGACGGGAATCTCACAGCTGAGAACCAGGCCCTCATGGGATTCAGCCTTTTGGGATTTAGTACCTTAGTGTCCTAGCGTGTTGGGTCCCAGGTCATCCCTGAACTGCTCCATAGCTCAGGAAGAGAAGGAAGGGGTCTCCATGGGTGCTTCCCAACCTCATGTCACTGCACTGTGGTGGCCCACACAAGGGGTGGTGGCCTCCACTCAGAGGGACCAGGACACTTTATGTCATCATCCTTACTATCACCATTACTGTTACTATCGTCGCCGTGATTATCACCATTAAAGCCTTGTATGTGATGTGCTGTGACTTATAAAATACAAAGGGATTTTACATACATGATCTCCTTCCCACCTCACAGTGACCCTTGGTGAGAACCACCATTATTCCCATTTTACAGGTTAGAAAACTGTGGCTCAGTTACTTGACCTGCCCAGAATCACACAATTTGGTGACCCCGAGATGCACACCCAGGTTCTCTGACAATAGGTTCATTTTCTGTGTAGCCACAGCCTTCCGTGTGAAAGAGGCCCAGACTCCAAACTAGGCCTAGAAGAGCCATGTACAGACAGACTGGCTCATGTCGCCATGTGACCTTGGGCAAGTCATTTCACTCTTCCCCATCTTGGTTTCCTCATCTGTACGTTGGGGATAAAAATACCCATCCTTCCTCCCAGGCATGTCGTCAAGACCAAGTCGCCTAAAGCCCAGCACAGACCTGACACTCCGCAGGTCACCGGCGTGGCTGATGCTGAAGGGTTAAGTCTGGGCGGAAAGAAGCCCCAGCACTGGGGGAGGCTGGGGTGAGAATAAGGTCTTCCTTAGCACGTGGGACTTGCTTAGGGGCCTCCTCAGTGCACGCAGAGACGTGTCGCAGGAAGGAATGGCCTGTGGCCCAGTGGACACCCAAAAAAGCAGCCCCTCAAAGTGTGTGTGGTACCAGGAGGCACTGGGCTTGCCCACCAAGCATCTAAGAAGGCAGGTTTGCTGGGCGTGTTGGCTTCCTGCGGCTGCTGTAACAAAACACCACGGACTTGGTGGCTTACAGTAACAGAAGTGTATTCTCTCCCAGTTCCGGAGGCCAGACATCTGAAATCAAGGTGTCGGCAGAGCTGTGCTCCCTCCGCAGGTGCCGGGGGAGGGTCCTTCCTTGCCCCTCCTTGCTTCTGGGGGCTGCCGCCGTCCTTGGCACTCCTCGGCCTGCAGAGGCATCGGTTCAGTCTCCGTCTCCGTCTCCACGCGGCCTCCTCCTCTATGTGTCCTCCCAAATCTCAGCCCTCTCTTGCCTTTTGCAATCACTTGGCAAAACTCCAACCCCAGCCGCCTTAGCGCGCACAGCGGGAAACAGATTCTGAGATGGGGTTCCGTGCCGAGGTGTGTCTTGGGGTTCTCCGGGGGCACATGTCGGGAACTGAGGCAGGCAGCTCTGGGCGGCGGGAGCCGACAGGCAGGCACTTGCGACTGCGGCCCCAGCTGAAAGCACAGGGCGCTCCAGAGCGGGCGGCCCTTCAGAACTGTCCCAAATCAAGGCTGGGGGGCTGGCCAGTCGTTGGCTGCGGGCTGCCCTTGGGAGGGGCAGACCCTTGGTCAAGGCAGCTGCTGAAGGCCGAGGGCAACGCTCAGAGAAGGATGCAGCTGTGAGCCTGTGTCCCCAGCAGCGGGGCGGGTGGCCTGGAGAGCGGGCTCGGGCAGAGCAGCCCAGTGCCCGCTGCACCGGTTAGATCCAGGCTCGGCTCCCTGCACGCCTGCGCCCTGAGCCGGGCATGGCAGGGGCCAGGCGCACAGCTGAGAGACCAGGCTCGCCTGCATCCTCCACTGCAGACTCGGCAGGGCCCCTGATGCCACGGCCTGCGGGTCCTGCTGTGAGTCCCCGTAAGTGAGTACTCCACGCCCTCCTCTCTCTTCTCACACCTCCCTCATCCCGGCCTCCCCACCTCAGCTCAGGACCCGGCCTCCTTCTCCCTGAGAAAACCCACCCGATCACAGGAGAACACAGATTCCCACCTTCCAGGCCCTGGAGCCAGAGACCTCACCCTCCTGCCCGGCGTCAGAGGCGAGCTAGGTGAAGGGCGGCTGGACCAGGTGTTGTCCACACTGCCGGGACACCCCCACAGTGGCAGTTCTCTTGGGGGACACGTGTCAGGAACAGAAACGACGTGAAGTATATGTGTGCACGCACCAACAAATTGGTCCTGTTACACTGACGGAGTAACAGAGTGGTTCTAGTCCGGTTGAAATTATTTCTCCCCAAAATCATGTATTGAGAGAGAGAGAGAGAGAGAGGGAGAGAAGGGAGGGAGGCAGGGAGGGGAAGAAAGGAAGAAGAAAAGACAGACATAGATACCAACAAATCAGTTATACTGCATTGATGGAGCTGTGAAGTAGTTCTAGTCAAAAAATATTTTCCAAAAAAGCCTTCAAATATACACACACCTGTGTGGAGTCATGCGCCACACAGCAACGTTTCAGTCAGCCACAAACTGCATGCCTGACGGTGGTCCCGAAGATCACGACGGAGCTGAAAACTTTGTCACGTCGAAGTGCCACACATTTCTCCCCTGTTTGTGGAGATGCTGGTGCAAACTAGCCCACCAGGCTGCCGGGCGTATAAGAGTCTAGCACATACAGTCAGGTACGGTACATAATACTAGTAATAAATGGCTGTATTACTGGTTTACGTATTTACTATACTACACTTCTTACCATTATTTTAAAGTGCCCTTCTTCTACTTATAAAAAAAAAATAGTTAACTATAAAAGAACCTCAGGCAGGTCCTTCAGGAGGTACTGGGAGGAGGCATCGTTACCATGGAGATGACAGCCTCCCGTGTGTTACTGCCCCTGGGGACCTTCCAGTGGGACAGGACGTGGAAGTGGCAGACAGTGATATCCATGATCCTGACCCTGGGCAGGCCTAGGCTAATGTGTGTGTTTTTGTCTTAGTTTTTAACAAAAAAGTTTAAAAAGAAAAAAGAAAAAAAAAATTTTTTTTGAACTTTAACAATAGAAAAAAATCTTATAGAATGAGGATATAAAGAAAGAAAATATTGTTACAGCTGTACGATGTGTTGCACTTTAAACTAATTGTTATTATAAAAGAGTCAAACATTTTTAAAAATTAAAAGTTTATAAAGTAAAAAAATTACAGTAGGCTAAGGTTAATTTATCATTGAAGACAGAAAAGCTTTTTAAAAAAATTTAGTGTATTTACCACTATACGATACATACATGTAACAGAATTCATTGCACCCCCTAAATCTATTAAAATTTTAAAAATGTTTAGCTAAAAAAACCAAATGTAGTGCAGCCTAAGTGCACAGTGTTTACAAAGTCTATAGTAGTGTAGTGTCCTGGGCCTTCTCAACCACTCGCCACCCACCCGCTGACTCTCCCAGAGCAGCTCCTAGTCCTGCCAGCTTCGTTCATGGTAAGTGCCCAATACAGGTGTATCATTTTTTATCTTTTATACCATATTTTTACTGTACCTTTTCTATGTTTAGATATGTTTAGATACACAAATGCTTACCATTGTGTTACAATTGCCTGAAGTATTCGGAACCGTAACATGCTGCACAGGTTTGTAGTCTGGGAGCAAAATGGGCCAGACCAGATAGCCTAGGTGTGCTCTCGGCTGTACCAATTAGGTTTGTGTAAGTGCACGATGACAAAATCGCCTAATGACACATTTCTCAGAACACATCCCCATAATTAATCGATGCATGACTGTATATTAAAGAAAATAAAACATTTTTATGTTAATTAACTAAACATTGAAAAGCAACATTAGCAAAATAATTGTTCTTATTACATATCTATATATCGGTTTCTTAATCTCGTAGCTGACTCTGATAGCACGACATTGACGTTTTTCTAAAGAATTTATTTTTTGATGATGTCTTATTATTTTTAATTTTTCTATACAATTGTCTGAAATCTTTTTCTTCAAATTTTATGGTTAAAAATTTTAAATTGGTACTTTCAATTGACACTTCTCTTGGACTCTAATATATTTAATTGAGAAGATGTCCCCTCTGCAGGTACTGGGTACCTGACAAGCTCTCAGCAGATTCTGCTGAGCAGAGGCTATTCTCAGTCCCATTCTTTGCATATAAAATTGCGTAAATATTTCAGCCCAGATATTTGTACATATGCTGTCTTTCTGCCCTAGTTCAGGATTCCTTTCTACAACAATATTTTTGCCAGATCAAACCGTTCCAATAAGATAGCTATTTTTAAGTTTTGAAAGTTTTGTCAAATTTAGATACTTCAAATCACAGCCTTTCTCAATTTCATCTCATTTCTGCACAGAGCATGAATTTATCCAATTAAAAAGATTCTTCTCACAAATCGAGATATTCTGGAGGCTCATTATAGAATGGCAAAATGAAATCTTGTGCAGCATTTGATTTTAATCATTCCCTCCCTTCCTCTTTTAGCAATACATTTTGTAATAATAACTTCTCTGCATACAAACTGTGTTTTCTTTTTTCTTTTTCTTTTTTTGTTTTTTTGAGACAGAGTCTTGCTCTGTCACTGGGCTAGAGTGCCGTGGCATCAGCCTAGCTCACAGCAACCTCCCTCCTGGGCTCAAGCGATTCTCCTGCCTCAGCCTCCCAAATAGCTGGGACTACAGGTGCGTGCCACAACGCCCAGCTACTTTTTTCTATTTTTAGCTGCCTGCCTATTTTTTTTTTTTTTTCTATTTTTACTAGAGACAGGGGTCTCGCTCTTTCTCAGGCTGGTCTCGAACTCCTGACCTCAAGCGATCCTTCTGCCTCGGCCTCCCAGAGTGTTAGGATTACAGGTGTGAGCAAACTTTGTTTTCAATAATTATAATCTGCTAAAAGCTTCAAAAGCTGATGTTTTGGTGTTCTATTTATTGAATGAGTTGACCGAAGATTTCCAGTTTATTTGGAACAAAATTCAACAAAAATTTCGAGATCTGTTTTATCAACAGACCTATTTTCCCAACACTTTAGGGCACTGAGACTCGATGTCCTCTAAAATGGATTGATAATGGGAAGCAAAAAAAGAAAAACATGCTAAAGTTCAGTTTTTAAAAAATTCGTCATCAACTTCATCACAAAAGGTTTGTAGTTTAGTAATTCTACGCATATATTTTAAAATTTTGTAAATTTTGTCAAATAGGGCACCTATTTCAATTGGTAGAATACTGAAGCTTATTTATATGCAATTACAAATTGAGTGTGCACCGCAACCTGTTCCAATCACACCTCTGTTTCATTGCTCTCTTAATTTAGTAAGAATCCTGTTGTTATCATGACACTGTGCTCCACCAAAATTTCAATTTATATTATCCTCACAAAAATGCAGTAACTTTATTTCCAAAAACATTATGAAAAATTTTAACTTAATTTAGAATACCATTCAAAGAAAGTCAGTTGTTTCACTTTGCCAGAACGAACTTCCAGAAGCTCTGCTTTGATTCCACAAATTGGATAAAAGAATTGAATTGTGATTAGAATTCACTGGTTTTTTGATTTGAAGACTTCGAGTACACTGATACTAAACTGGCACCATTTCACTGTCTGTGAAGTTCTTCTTACAGAGCCAACGTGCCAGCAGCCATCACTTCCACTGTTGTATGTGCACAAGAAAAGCTGGAACTAAACAGCTGAATTAACTTAAAGAACAGGCATTTGACCTAAGTGAAAAGTCATGCCTCTTGGAGCAATCTAGAACAGCACCTTTTGCAGCTACGTGTGTGAAATCAGTGTCTTAGAGCACAATCTTCTTAAAATTACTAACTTCTAAACTAGCAGCTTTGAGTCTTCCGTTTTCTTGTGCTCGGGGAAATTGCTACAGCCCCCGTAGTGATGTAAAAGTCAACATTTTGTGCAAGTTACACAATCGCCATCAACTTCCTTGAGAAACACAAGTTCAGTACTTAAATTTTCATTAAACATTTGGTTTTTAGCTCATCACTGCCAGAAGGGTTTATTGCAAATTTTAAAAGTATTGACCAATAATAAAATAAACATACAGTTGTGAATTTATGCCCCGCAAAGAATGACAAAACCATTGTAACGAGAGCGTCCAGCCTTCTCCACATGCTCTGGGCACTTCACAGCCTCCAAACCGTAATTCCCCGTGTTTTCTGCTATCTGTCAACAGGCAGCTAGGCAGCTTATTCTTTTCCCTGTCTGCTGTCTGCCTCGGTGATTTCCTCCAGTCTTGTGGCTTTAAACATCATCTGTGTGATTACAACTCCCAACTATGCTTCGTGGTCTCAGACCATGTCCCCGAACACCAGACTTGTGTATCTAATTGCCTGCTGGCCATGCCCTCTTAATGTCAAGTGGACATCGGGACCTTCGCGAGTCCAGAATTGAACTCCTGATCTTCCCCCCAAAAAACCTGCCCCATCTTCAGTCTATCGTCTCCATTTCACTTGATGACAACTTCATACTCCCAGGTGCCCAGGCCAAAAACCTTGAAAATCACGGTGGAGCTATATTCAGTATATATGTAGGACCTGACGCCTTCTCAGCACCCCCACTGCTACCACCCCCTGCCATCGCCTGCCAACATAATTATTTAGTATGTTTATTATTTATCGACTCTCTCTTCCCACTAGGCTATAAGCACAGTGAGGGCAGGGATTTTTGCCAGCTTTATTCCCAGCCATGTCCCAAATACGTGGAACAGTGCCTGGCACGTAGTAGGTGCTAAGTAAATACTTGTGCAGTGGCTAAATGCCTGGAGCAACCAGTAAATTATACTCCAGTGTGAATGACTCAGTGTGAATGATATGACAATGTCATAGCTAGAAGGGCCTCTTGATGTCATGTCCTCCTCAGATGAGGAAAGGCTCAGAGACATGAAGTGACTTGCCCAAGGTCACACAGCCAAATAGACTCTTCTGAGATTAATTTTGTCCTATACGATATCTTTTGTTAGAATCTGTGGGGCTTTGCCCAGCTGAAGGAATCTCAAGCATCACTGAGTAATAGCAATGGTGATGATGACAGTTAACGTTTGTCGAGCACTGATGCCAAGTCAGGAATGCTGCTAAGCACTTGCGTGTATTAACTCATCCAGGTTGGGGAAGGATTTTTAGGTGCTGGGGCTTGTCTGGAGCCCCAGAAATGCCACAGTGTAGGCAGCTGCTTGCTCCGTGTATCGGACTTTGTGGGTCCCCTGCTTTGCTGGCAGGAGCCCCCAAATCCACAAGTACAGAACGTGATCTGGCCCTCGTGGGACCACAGAGGGCTGGGAGGCATGGTCTGCCCTACGGAAGGGGCAGGGTTTCTTCACCTCCCTATCCTTCTCCCACGTGAGGCAGCGTGTGTGGCTGTGAGCTCGGCCCGTGGGGTCATGCACCTGAGGTCCATAGCCCAGCACGGTACTCACCAGCTGGATCTCCTTGGACAAGCTGGTTGACTCCTCTGAGCCTGGCTCACTCACCTGCCAGGTGGGGACATCACATGCAGCAGAACCAAGGGCACAGGCTTTCGAACCACACTGCCCAGGTTTGAATCCAGGCTCCGCCACGGACCAGCTGCATGACCCCGAACAAGTGACTCAGGTCTTAGCACTCAATTTTTTGGTCAGCCAACTGGAGTTAATGGCCCCCACCTCCCAGGGCTGCTAGGAAGATTAAATGAGAAAATGCTTAAATGTGAAACACTTAGAATGGTGCCTGGGACATAGAGAGCATTTAATAAATGTTAGTTGTTATCCTTATGATTTTATTAGTCATATTTTTGAAGCCCAGCTGAAGAATCCTCTCATTCTGGAAGCCTTCCACCATTTCCCCCAGCCTGTCCACACCACTGGTCCCTGTGCCAGCAATCAGCTCCCTGCTGGCTGTCCCCTTCCTAGGCTTTGATTCCATCTCAGGTTACAACCACTGTCTCCATGTCCCTGACCCCTCTGGACAGTTAGCACCGTGAGGTTGAGGCTGCTCTGTCCTGTGTATCTGCAATGCGTAGCAAAGTGCTGGCACAAAGTAGGTGCTCAGTAAACGTCTGTTACACTGTCAATAGTAACGCTTGTATGGTTGTTAATAAGACTAATGGCCCCTTCCGTGTGGCGTTTCCCCTACACCAGGCACCATGCTAAGCACCCCGTAGTACTATCGTCAGGCCAAACCACAGTCCCAGAAGAGTGATATGATTTACCATAATTTTTTAAAATGCAAGTAAAAGTCAATGGATCTAAGCTGTTAACACCAAGTGGTTGTACCAGGATTTTTGGACTCAGGGCCTTTCCTTTAAACCAGAGGTCAGCAAAATTTACCTCGAAAGGAAAAAATGATAAATATTTCCAGTTTTGCAGGGCAGACAGTCTATGTGGCAAGCACTCGGCTCGGCCACTGTAGCGCCAAAGCATCCATAGACCGTAGGTAAATGAGCGGGCGTATCTGTGTGCCAATAAAACTTTATCATCCCAAACAGGCGCCAGGCTGGTTTGGCCCGTGGGCCTTAGTTTGCTGTCTCCTATGTTATTCTATGTGCCGTTCATTTCAGGTCACTGTGGATGGCATCTTGGACGCCCCTAGAGCTCCAGTCCTCCAACCAGAGCCAGCTCTCCCCTCCCAATGCCACGTCCTGTGACAATGCTCCGGAAGCCTGGGACCTGCTGCATAGAGTGCTGCCGGTGTTCATCATCACCATCTGCTCCTTCGGCCTCCTGGGAAACCTTTCTGTCCTGTCCGTCTTCCTCCTGCCCCGGCGGCGACTGAACGTGGCAGAAATCTACCTGGCCAACCTGGCAGCTTCCGATCTGGTATTTGTCTTGGGCTTGCCCTTCTGGGCAGAGAACATCTGGAACGCATTCAACTGGCCCTTCGGAGCCCTCCTCTGCCGTGTCGTCAATGGGGTCATCAAGGCCAATTTGTTCATCAGCATCTTCCTGGTGGTGGCCATCAGCCAGGACCGCTACCACGCGCTGGTGCACCCCATGGCCAGCCGGAGGTGGCGGCGGCGGAGGCAGGCCCAGGCCACCTGTGTGCTCATCTGGGCCGCAGGGGGGCTCTTGAGTGTCCCCACATTCCTGCTGCGGTCCATCAAAGCCGTCCCAGACCTGAACATCTCCGCCTGCATCCTGCAGTTCCCCCACGAGGCCTGGCACTTTGCGAGGATCGTGGAGATGAACGTGCTGGGCTTCCTCCTGCCCCTGGCTGCGATCGTCTTCTTCAACTGCCACATCCTGGCCAACCTGCGAGGGAGGGAGGAGGTCAGCAGGACTCGGTGCGGGGTCCCTAAGGACGGCAAGACCACGGCGCTGATCCTCATTCTTGTGGCTACCTTCCTGGTCTGCTGGGCCCCCTACCACTTCTTTGCCTTCCTGGAATTCCTGTTCCGGGTGCGAGCCATCAGAGGCTGCTTCTGGGAGGAGTTCATCGACCTGGGCCTGCAACTGGCCAGCTTCTTTGCTTTCATCAACAGCTGCCTGAATCCAGTGATTTATGTCTTTGTGGGCCGGCTCTTCAGGACCAAGGTCGGGGAACTTTATAAACGATTCACCCCCAGAAGTCTCGCTCCAGTGTCCTCGTCCCATAGGAAAGAAATCCTCCAACTTTTCTGGCGGAATTAAGACAGCAGTGAACCAAGAAGCCTGGCCTTCTTATCAATTATTTATGACATAATTGGTACAATTTGGTGGGCTGAATAAAGACCCCCAAAGATATCCAGGACCTAATCCCTGGGACTTGTGAATGTTGCTGTTTATGGTAAAGGGATTTTGCAGATATAATTAAACTAAGGGTCTTGAGATGGTCCTGAATTATCTGGGCCCAATATAATCACAAGGGTCCTTAGAGTCAGAGGAGATGTGACCACAGATGCCGTGGCCGGAGTGATAGATGCCGGGCGGGGTTGGGGAGGGGCCCGGAGCCGGGGTTGCAGGCGCCCTCTAGAGGCTGGAAAGGGCAACAAAACGGATTCTCCCGGAAGCCTCCAGAAGGAACCAGCCCTGCAACTCCTTGTCTTTAGCCCCGGAAAGCTGAGTTTGGAGCTGGCCTCCAGCACTGTAAGAGAATACATTCGTGTCGTTTTAAGCTACCGAGTTTGCGGTCATTTGTCGCAGTTGCAATAGGAAACTAATACAAGTATCCAGTAAGGGTCTCTTATTACATTTCCACTCGGCTATGCGAAGCTTTCTAGGCTGACTTCGAGGAGTGCAGAGATGCTATAGAGAGATTCTATCCACAGGAACTTGCGTGGATCTAAATACTATGACGTAACAAAGAAAATGAGGAACGGCACGAGCACGCTACACGGGCAGCGTCTTGAGCATCCGGAGGAAACGGAGCTGGGCCCCCGCTCAGGCTGTCGGGGAAGCCGGGGGTCAGCTGGGAGCTGGGCGCCAACCCAGGGTGGAATCTGGATCCGAGGAGACTCCGAGGAAGGGCTGGCGGGGGCAGAGCCAGGACACAGAGGCGGGAACCCGCGGGCTGCTCAGGCAAGAATGCTCGTGAGTGCTCTCGGTGAACAGTCAATGCTCCGGAGTGCTCCCTGCTACCAGAGACCCGGTGGTGAGCCTGACAATGTCTCCGCCTTCCAGGGGCTCACGTCAACATGGACAGTAGTTAGGAGAGTGCCACAGAGCAGGGTAACCGCCACCATCAGGGCAAGGGAGGCTGTGGGAACAGCCTCCTCTCTGGGTGGCTGGGAGCTGACACCCAAAGAACAAGCACTTGGCCAAGCGAAATAGGAGTAAGGAGGGTTCCAGACGGGAGAAAGAAACCAGGCCCAGAGGCAGGTGGGTCCGTCGGTTAGGAGCGAGAGGCCGAAGGGTGGTGGAGGACAAGGCAGGTCACGGCAGGATTTGGGCTGGAAGAGGAAGGACATGTGGGGGCTACAATGGTCAGTGGGCAGAGAGAGCTCACTAGGGAAGCAGGAGGGATCCCAGGGGGCTCTGAAGACCCAGCTGAAGCTAGAAGGCACGACTTTGTCCTGTGTATTTACTCCGCCAATTCTCAGCAGGCACAGGAACGGCAGACGGTGGATTGCTCCGGGGGGAGGGTTTTGTCGGATAAATGGCCGTAGGTCCCGGGAGTTGGGGCCACTGGTCAGACTATGCAGACGGCTGGAAGAGGGAGCAGTGAGCCCGCGAAGCAAGGGAAGGAGAGAGACTCTGGTATGTGAAAGGACGGGTGTAGTGGGAGGACCTAGGTGACAGAGCAAGAAGGATAGGAAGTTGTGGCTGCAGAGCAGGAATGTTTGAATGGAACATTCCAGAAGGAGAGCCACTCAGGAGATGACAAGGACCAGGTGTGGCCACGGCACCAGGGAGCTGAAGTCGACAGAGGACGAAGGGGCTTGGAGACAATAGGGTCAAGGGGGTGAGAGGTCAGCGGGGTGGGCGCTCACTGGGCCCACAGCGGGCGGGATGCTGCCAGGCCCTGGGGGGAGGCAGCAGAGACCAGGAGACCACCCCGGGGTCTGTTTCCAGACGGGGGAGGGTGTGGTGACCAGACCGCAGCACGCGTCGGGGGGTGAGCAGCCTCCACAGCTATGCAGGAGGGGCTGGTGCTCCCGGAACGGCAGCAAAACTCAGATTCATTCGAGAACTGGAAAGTGCGCCAGGGCTCCTGGAGCCTGGAGAGGGGGTCTGAGAGGCTGGCAGGGCTGGGCCACCGGGACCTTGTCAGTGAGAACCCAGTGATCAGCTCCAGCCTCCGCAGGTTTCCTGGAGAGCAGAGTGTGGTTCGGATGGCCGGGATTAGGGCCAAGAAGTAGGATCAAACCCGCATATGTGTTTAACGTGGACCACATGATGTGTAAAAAGCACTTCTGAGTAGGTTACCAACATTGAACTTCCACACAGGAATCCAGGTTTCCAGCTTCCCTTGAACATCTGGAAGGTCTAGCAACACCGATTCTGAGCTCACTCATTCGTTGAGCATCTACTTTGTCAGACACTGTTGTAGGCCCTGAGGGCATGGCAGTTCAAAAAAGAGAGGATGACCCCTGGTCCCTTGGATTGGCCATCCAGGGCTTCCCCAGGGAGCTGAGCAGCAGAGCCCCCCAAGGACAGGGCACCCTCCCACTGGCGTCACACACGCATGGCCAGGTGCCCCCACAGAGAAACACAGCAGCCACACGGAGCAGTGTGCTCATCATCTCGTTTAACCTTCTGACCCCTGTGTGAGGTCTACTCCATTATGTCCATTTTCCAGGTGAGGAAGAGGAGGCTGAGGAAGGCAGCATGTGCCCAAAGAGCAGAGGTGGGATTCGCCCAGCTTGAAGGACTCCAACACCAATGTGACGTCCAGCCCCCAGGCAGGAACTCAGTGGGCAAAGACTCCGCAGCAAAGTGGCGAGGACAGGCAGGACAGGGCAAGAGTAGAGAGCTGGAAAGGACAAAGACTCCCGCTCTCTCCCCTCTCCCTGTGAACAGACCCAAATGCGCCCTCTGTGCTGCTCTCTCTGCCTACATGAAGCTTCCAGCTTATAAAAATCCTGTCTAGGGTTTGCAACAAACAATCCCACAATCAAGAGGAATGTGCTGGCCAGTGAAATCAGAGAACGTGGCTCACAGGCCGCAGTTCCACGGCAGACTACAAAAATGGTCTCTGATCAGTCAGACACCCGATTTACATTCACCGAAGCCCAGCAAACAGCCCCCCGGCGGGAGAGAGACTGGCAGCCCACACAGGGAGAACTGTCGCCCTTGTGTTGGGAAGGCTAATTATTCATTTGAAGAGACAGAAATTCCTGCCTTGGTTAAAAGTATCAATGCTGTGGGAGAAGCTAATAGTTTTGAATTCCTGCGGATCTGGTTGACAGGCTAACCTGGCACGTTCCATACCTGGGTCCAGGCTCAGGCCGCACCTGTGGCATTCCCACCTTGGGTGCAGGCATGTGTTAGCAAATTGTCTTCCAGCATCCCTGGCTCCTGCACCCACTTAGGCTCCCACTTTCTCTCTGAGAAGGGCCAAGTAGAGAGAGATGTGGAGCTTCTTCTCCCATCCACTCCCAGCCTCGGGCCTGGCCTGGGCCTCCAAAGCATGGGATCAACGGCCACATCTCGCCTTACTGCTGTGCATGGTGGGAAAGAGAATGAGTGCACCTCTGTCCCAACCATCGCCCCATCTATCCGTCACAGGGACTGAGCCGTGCTAAGCCCTCCAAATCCCAGCCCTGGGAAACTCCCTGATATTGCAACAGCCACAGGCAGGTTCTTGTTCTCCGGAGATGAGTCATGAACTTGAAGAGGAGCAGGTGGGAAGTGGTCCCAGGAAATGTTCCTCCCTGCCCCTTTCTCCCACCGCAGCCCCCAGGGCCTGGGAATCCAGCCAGGGCTGATTCGAACCTTTGGCTCCCAGCTGAGCTCCCCCTGGCCTCTGCACACCTTCACACCTTCCTGCTGTTCCCCTTTCCCACCAGCCCAAGTGCCCAAGGCAGGGCACGGTGTGGGCCTCCCTGTGCCCGCCCCTTTCTCCACACCCACTGGGTTCCCTCTCAGCACCCCCACGCCTCCCAGAACCCCCCAGCTCAGCCCCATGTCCAAGAAGGGCCTCACCATGGGGCTGCTGACCACAAGTGTGGCAGGTCACAGGGGCCTGGGGCTCCAGGGCAGCCTTGCTGCGTTCCGATCCCCTCCACCACCGTGTGGCCTGGCCAGGTCACAGAAGCTCACAGCCCCCTTGTAAAAGAGGAAGCAGGGCAGTAGTATCTCATTGAGTTGTGAAAATTAAGTGACTTAATGGGCTGCCTCATACCCTTTTTGGAAAGAGGTAATGAGCAAAGAAAGGGAAGGAAAGGCAAATACGTGTGTGAAGCCACGGGACAGCACCCGCCCGCAGCAAGCACACAACAAACGTCACTTTCTCCTGCGAGTAGGAGAGGCTGTAAATATCACCAAAACAAGCATGCATCAGAGTGGTGCAATGTGAAAAAAATGCAAAAGATCGCATGAGTGTCAATCTCCTGGTTGTGCTATGACACCATACCTGTATATGATGTTACCATTGGGGGAAACTGAGTCAACAGTGCAAGGGATCTGTCTGTACTATGGCATGTGAATCTACTAAAAAGTTTTAAAAAGAAAGTATCATTAAGTTCAACCGCTTCTTTTTACAGATGAGAAAACCAAGGCCCAGAGATAGGCGGAGACTGGTCTATAGTGACCCAGTGAGCTGGGCTCTGGGCAGGGCTCTGTCCAGACCCATGATGCCCACTAGGCTCTGGTGACAGGTCTCAGGCTGTGCGGTCAAAGAAGAGGCCCGAGTGCCGGGGATCCCACCCTCCCGGTGGCCTTGAGGATGGCAGAGGCTCCCTATGGCTGGGATTGGATTTAAGGCAGTGAGCAGGAAGTTGGGCCTAATTTCCAGGATATTCAGAGGATAGAAAAGTATCACAAAGGGTCGGCTGGGGCTCAGCAAGTATGAGGGGAAGACATTCCAGGGTTTTAGTTAACAGGGAGCTCAGTGTACTGTGGCTGCCAAAATATCTGCCAGCTCTAAAAGCTGCATTAATGGGAGTATAGTGTCTAAAATGAAGGAGGTGATATCCCATTAACTTAGAACAGGGCAAGGTCCAAGAGGAGTGCTGTGTCCAGCTCTTGGCTAATTCAGAAGAAAGGGATCAGACTGGTGAGAGAACCCAACAGCACACCCTCTAGACAGGGCCTGAGGAGGCTTACCCGCAGGGAGCAAGACTTGTGGGGAGGGAGGAACAGATGCACTTGGTGTGACCCCAGTAGAGTCAAAGAGGAAAAAATTCCTGAGACATGCATTCTGGCTTAATTTGAGGAAGAGCTTTTTGACACACAGAGCTGTCCCATGATAGAACTGACCGCCTTGGATAACAGTGGGTTCCTTATTGCTGGAGGGGTCCCAGCAAAGCTGCAGGGTCTCTTAGCAGGATGTTGCAGCAAGGATCCAAGAAGCATTTATTGCACACTCACCCTTGAGGAGCTTACTGCATGTTGGGGAGGCAAATAAGAAAAGAGATCATTCCTCAGTATGAGATGTGTAATCGTGGGGTGACCAAATCTCCCTGGGAGGAGTTCAAGAAGGAAAAAAGGTGCCCTAAGCTGGGTCTTGAAGTTAAGTAGGACAATGAGGTGTTGGCCATCTGCAGCCTTTCTCTCACCCCAGTTCCCAGCCAAGGAAATCAAGGGCTGGAAGAATGATGCCAAGACTACGGGGTGACTGTTATCCTCTAGGCCAAGTGAGTCAGTGGAGGCTGAACAAGGGAGTGGTATGTTCAGAGTTGCATTTCAGAGAGACACTTTCACTGGAATATGGACAATGGCTTGCAGAGTGTCAGTTATCTATTGCTGCATAACAAACCACCCTGAAACTTAGTGGTTTCAAGCAACCACCTTAGCTCACACTTCTGTAGTCAGCCATTTGGGCTGGGTTCAGCTGGGTGGCTCTTCTGCTAGACTTGCCAGGGCTTACTAATGCATCTGTGAGCAGCAGCCAGGCAGCTGGCAGCTCTGCTTCTGGAGAACGAGCAGGAGGGTGCAGCAGGTGTGAGGCTGACCTGAGATGAAATTAAAAACCATTGATGGGTTAGGGTGTCACTTCTAGGCAGAAGAAGATGCAAGATCATAGTTCTCCACTCTTTCTTTCTCTGCTGTAGCAATCCTAGAAGGCTTATGTTAAGATGGTGATGTCATTAAGATCTGAAGACCCCATCAGCCTGGACCTCTGAGTCACTGAGAAGAGCAAAGTCCCCTACAACCTACATTGAACATGTAGCATGAAGAGAAAATAAACTTGTGTTTGAAGCCACAGAGAGTCGGGGGCTGTTTGTCACTGCAGCAGAACCCAGCCCATCCTGACTGACTCACCAGGTTTCAGTGAAGAGGGATTGTTCCCTAAACCCTTGGCCTCTTCCCCATGCTTTATTCCTTTCCAGGGAAGAGGGGTGACTTCTCTGATTGACCAATTTCAAAAACAGGAATTAAGCCCATAGATCTCAGTTCCTTCCTCCATTCTCATTCTTTTGGAAGTGCCTGTCTGCAGAGTGGTCTTCTCTCAGCCATGAGGTCAGCGTAGAGTTCAAGGCTCTGCCCCAGTAGGGGGAGTTGTCAGCACTGCCTGGGCCTGATTCTGGGATTCTGAATTGAGAAGCCCATTGTGGCCACACATCTAAGTGACATCCTCCAATCAAGCCCAATATCAGTAACAAAGATGACGTTGCAGTCCCCGTGCACCGACTCCTCTGTCTGCCCCTTTAGTGCAGAACTCATGAGGGAAGACAGGAGTGTCCTCACACCCCAGCTCCTATTATCTCGCCCATCACTTACTACAAAGGACTCAAGTCCCAAACACCTGTTACTCCTTGGGCACAAATATGAAAGCTCGATGGTAAACTGCAAATCTGACACCTGGGAGACTTTTCACAAAATCCTTGATAATATCTTAGTGAGTTCTGATGCAAGGTTTCTTAGCACTACAGATATTTTGACCAGATATTTCTTTGGTGCGGGGGCTCTCCTGGGCATTGCAGGACGGTTAGCAGCATCCTGGGCCGCTGTGTACTAGATGCCAGGAGCAACCCCCCTCTCCAGTGGTGACAACCAGAATGTCTCCAGATATTACAAAGTGTCTCCTAGGGGGAAAAATCACCTCCTCCCCTAGCTGAGAACCACATTTTAGCTGATCTGATCCAGTTATTCAACAATGGCCTCAAGGAAAGTCTGGTGTTTGGGGAGACTTCTGGAAGGTGGTGGGACATCAGCCCTCGAAAGATTGAACCTCACAGAGGGAAGGGGGATGTCATGATGCTGGGAAAGGAAGAGTACACAAAGTGGGGCTTGGAGGCATACGCTGACAGGGGAGCGGGAGGATCGCACAAACAGTAGGTGGAACAACTGAATAGCCAACCTACAAAACGAGCCAGAACCAACTCTGGCGTGCACTGCACACGCAGTAAGCATTTGCTGATAGCATCAGAGTCCAATCTCTCCTCAAGCTCAAAATCTGACATTGGCTTCCAGCAAGTCAACATTATTGATTCTGGGTCATTCCCTGGTGTTTAACACCTTCGGCCAACACCTGGTGGCTTCTTTTCCCTCCACTGTCCTCCAGCCGACCTTGTGGATGGGGAAAGGTAAGACTGGGGAAGGGGGACGGAAGGGAAGAACGGGATTCATTTGCAATGAACAAAATGCCAACATTTTTACAACAAACAGGATCCAACGGGACCACGACGACCTTGAGAGGAGTGACTGGAGCATGGAGGTGCAGCATTGAATCCTGTCTTTGTTTAAAATTTTGAGGATTTGTTCATCATGGATGTTTTTGCATTAATTCTGATTTCGAAAAAACATTGTATTAAAATATTGTTTGATTACTGATGTGCTCCCCCCAAAACTTGTGCCCGGGTGAGTGCCCTGAGTGGGAGGAGTGGAGGGCTGCATTTCCAGTAGAGGAATCTAGCAGAGAAGTTTCCACAGGCTTCTGTTTCCAACTCACCTCTAGGTACCTCTCAGAGAAAACAACAGATCTCTGTCCGAATTTTCTCATGCTGCAAATATTCCTTTAGCAGCCTGTTGTGAAAGCTCCACCAGGGGCAACTTTCTCAAGCCTCAGGGATCGAGAGAGAGCCCGGTGTATGTTCACCCAGCCCGGTATTTACAGGGAGAAATTAATTATAAAACAAAATGACATTTTAATTTTTATTTCCTCTACCAAGCGGAAGCTGTCACAGATACGCCTTGTGAAAGAGTTAGGATAGTTAGGGTTTTTCCGAAGCCTTCCCACGGTGTGCGGGGCAGACTCTGCACAGGCTCAGACGCCAGGCTTTGCAGGGGTGAGAGCCCAAACCCAAGTTCCATCGGGAAGAGAGCGGACGCCCCCTGCTGGCGCCGAAGGCAGATTGCTCTTTCCCCAGAAATTCTGCACTCAATTTTCAGAGCAAACCCTTCCACGGGTGACGACAGACCTGTTCCAACGTGAAATAGAGCACGGGACAGGACGAGGCAAAAATTCCTCTTGAATGGGAGTTGTTTAAAGATCTCTTCAAAGGAAAATTTTTTAAATTATAAACCTTGCTGGTGGTGGTCTGTCAATAGACAACACTTCTACAGGAGGGCGGTTGGCAACGGCCACCCAAATTGTCGATGGGTGTCCCACATCCTTGACTTGCCGTTTCCTTCCCCTGGTAGTGATTTATGCAACAGATGCACTCGCAAGGAACTGAGTGCCGCAAAGGCAAGGGGCTTGCTCGAGGTGAACAATTGGGGTGGGGCGGAGAGTTGGTAAAACTTCAGTTCTGCTGGCACCAACGCAAGTGGGAAACAAAGGCCAGGTCGCTGTCAGAGGGAATCTGGTAGGAAGAATGAAGAAGGGTTTTGAAGAGAATAGTATGTCCTGAAAGAGGCCAGAAACAGGAAGTAAAACTTTAGTTCAAACTGAAATGGAGATGAGAGGGAGGTATTTATTTGGCCTTTGAAGTATTTATTGAATGGAATGATTTCTCACTATGGAGCTACACAATTGATACTACAGTTAAAATAGTATAGTTTTGAGGAATTTTTTTCACTTAACTTGTACTAAATGTTAAGTGTTTTATGGAGGTATTGCCCTGACGTCTCTGTCACTGAAAAAAACTGGGCCACATCTGGGATGACAAAATGCTCACACTGGGGTTTTAGAAGCAAAGTTAGTACTTTGCACTGAGCAGCCGTGTTGTCCACTGTGCCTCAGTGGAATCCAAGTTTAAAAGAATGTTGTGTCCTCTTCTGGTAGCCTTAGAAATTCTTACTGTAAGGATGTGCTAGTGTTCGTTTTTCCCGGTTATCCCAAAACTCAAGAGACTGTGCCTCCAACACCCTCTTCGAAATTTCCAAATACCACCCAAGACGTACCTCTCAGACCAAATTTCCCTGTAATAAGCAATCCTGAACATCAGGCTAAAAGGGGAGCCAGATCCCCCAACTCTCTGTTTAATGCCGGGGAAGCAGATGTCCGGATGGCCGTGGGACATGAGAAGACCAGGTGGTCATCTTCAGAACCAGGAATTCCAATCCTAAAACTGCTCTGAGTGGTTTCTGTTCCTTTCCTCAGCTTCAGGAAACAGGACTCAATGACTTGGCAGCAAAGCAAATTGATTTATGGTTGCAAAGAACAAATGGCTGGAATAATTAGCTGTCTCGTCTGATGCATATTAGAGTTACATGTCTTCCCACTGGATTCTGGGCTCCCTGAGAGCAAAGACTGTATCTTTCCTCTTTAGCATGGGGCCTTGCTCTGTTCAAGAAACAGTAACAATAGTATCTCCTACATGGGATTTACTATGTGTCAGACACTGTTCTAAGCACTTCGCGTACATTCACTCACGCAATACTCATAACAACCCGATTACTTTACCGAGAAGCTAACTGGAGCAGAGAGAGATTAACTGACTTCCCCAAAGCCATGCAATTCACAAGCAGTGGAACCCCAGGCAGCCTAACTCTAAAATCTACACTCTTAGCCACTGGACCAATGGTTCCTAAACCTGTCCGCACATCAGGGTCACTTGGGGAGCTTTAAAAATACACCCCGGGGATCGGGATTTAATTGGTCTTTGGTGTGGCCTGGGCTTTGGAATTTTTAAAAGGTCTTCCGGTTATTCTCGTGTGCAGACAAGTCTCGAGAACCAGTGCAACCCTGCCTCATGCCCCAGCACGTGTTTGCTGAATGCAATTTGCTCCATGTGGAACTGCTTTCAGGAATATAAACAAGCCCAGGAGAGGGGGGAAAAAATCCTACCTTGGGAAACAAATTATCTTGAGTGCAGCTGACTGTAATTCCAATAGAGTACATAAGGACATGGGTCTGCGTCAGACTTTCCTGGATTCAGATTCTAAATTGGCTGGTTATGGGCTGCAGGTGGAAGAGTCTGGCTAGGTACTCAGCCTTCCTGGGCACACAGGTAGACGCCATTACCCAGGGTCCCTTGAAGTTGGCTGTGACCATGTGACACAATTCTGACCAACAGAGTGTGGCGGAGGCGCGGGGAGGGACAGGAAGAAAGAACTGCTTTCGTGGCCAGGACTGGGAGAGGCAAACCATTTTTGTTTTAGCCAGTATTTATCTAGCTCCGTAAGACCCAAACTATGAGATGTTATTTGCCACAAGTGAACACTGTAGGGATAACTAACACAGTGATTATCATCCAAAAGGCGGGGAGTGGCGGATTTTAATATCATAGACACTGTGCATCTCAGAAAATGGTAGCAGACATAGTGCTGCCATCAGAAGTGCCAAGACCACGGGAACATCGTTTCCCAATAACAGAGTCTGAAAGAGATCTACTATCCCCGACCCCAAAAAAGTATTTTATACAGGCATTGGGAACAGTTCTTGGTGAAAGATAGTTTTTAAGGCAAAATCCAAAGAGTGAGTATTTTAATTTTCTTCTAGAGTATTCTTAATTTCACATTTTAAATAGTCACACTATCAAGTTACATTTCCACAAAAATACTTGTACAGCATCAGTATTCTTAAAGTATTCACATCCATAATTTGCCATAATTAGGAAAATTAGGAAACAATGATAGTCAATGTATGCACATATGTTCTTTTACTTGTAGTGAGATAAATTCAATGTCTAAAATAAGTCAGGATGAATCAACATAAAAGCTTAACTAGACATCCCAACCAAATTTCTCAGGGAAAAAGCAAACAGTCCTGTGTGACCAGCAAGTTATTCAAACAGTGCAAGACAAATCCAACTAGAAATTGGAAGCTGCCATTTCGTATATACAAAATACACGTGAAACAGCAAAGTAAACATTTTTTAAAGAGACAGGCTGCTATTTCAACCACCCGGGCCATTAGAGACATAATTGAGCCAGCTGACATCACATTTATAATCTCTTGACATACAGCAGACAGCACTCTGGTGCTTACCAGGAAACAACATGCTTGAAACCAAGGGGCCAACAATTGCTGCAGGAGGCCAAAGTATCCCTCTAACACCTACGTTTACAAAAACTGATGACATTTCAAAATATAAACTGTTGAAACTAACTTAAATTTCTCATCCCCAAAAAGGCCTATCGTGGCAGTGTGTCAGAATGATTTTTCTATCTCTGACTTGCAGGCACTATGACAAAAAGAAAATACTTCAAAACTGGCTGATTTGCAACTGTACAGATAATGTCTATTAAAGGAAGCAGTGTGCCTAGCATGATCCTGAAAATGTTCAAATAAAAACAAGTTGGCATTAAAGCACTAATATTCTTATATGAAAAAAGTGACTATATCTTCCAGTAAACAAAAACAAGATTTCCTCATAATGAAATGTTTTTTCCATCAGTCTATATACTATATAAATAATTTTCTTTTTTAACGTAAGACTCAAGAATTTATATTTGATTTACTCTGATACCAACTGGTATGTCCAGTTGATGCATTTGCAGATACAAAAGAATATCACACTTCGTGTTTGCACATACAGAACTTGAAGAACTTGATAGACATTCTCTCTGCGGTCTTAAGTGGGTCCAGAGGAAGTGCAGGGACCCGGGGGAGAGGAGCTCAGAGTCCCACCATACCCCCGCCATTCTGAGGAATTATACTCACTGCAGGTGTAAGAACATTGACACAAAGTTGAGTGATTTCTCTTAAGCCAAGTCACACAGCTTTTTACATACATAAAATTTAAATTAATGTTAAGACCATTAATAGTTGATCCTGAAGCTATTCAGTGCAATTGTGGATTCCTCATTTAAAATCGCTGCTTTAAAATTCGACTCTGCCTGGTGTCTCTCCGCTCTGGTGAGGGAACGCCGGCACGCAGGCCCCAGAGCGAATGACGCCCTAGAGGGGAACGAGGCCTGTGGACAGGCATCCTCTGCAGGAGCAGACACAGCTGTTTGGACTTTTCGAAGCTAAACAAAGGCACTAAACCTACAGAACAGTTTAAAAAGGAGATGGTTAAAAAGTAAGTCCCTAAAAGCTTTTCTACAGCTTTGAAAGCAACACAGGGAAGGAGGCAGGAAGCACTGGTTTTTGAGTATTTTGCCATCTTAGGCACATTGCTACTTAGAGTTTTTTTCTTAAAGTGAATTCTGCCTTGTAAAAATATCGATGTCAAATATATATACTTAAGTGAGGATCCAAATTGTACCCAAACTTCATTAAAAGGAAAGTCTATTGCTATGATGTCTAGAAGAAACATTGTGTTTTATCTAACCTACCAGGCAATGTTCAGCGGACCTTCCACTTGTAAGTAACGGCAATCTAGGGGCAGACAGAAAGGGAAAACTACGGGTTCCGAATCAGCCCCGTTCGAGAGCGAGACATCACCATGGCCTCGGCTACCCATCTCCTTGTGATGTGAAGTGGTTTTAACGTGTTGATAACCCTGAAACTCACTGGCAGACCTTAACTGAGCTTGCTTACTGGACTCCTCGGGGAGCTAACTATAAGGACTCCATGTAGCAACAGGTGGACCTGTGCAGCCTACTCCAATCATCAAAGTCCAACCACACAAGCACTGTGGCAGTTCAGAAATGTATTACTTGGAGAGATCCCAGATCTAAAGTAGCCCACGGCTGCTGTGTGTGTGATGTGACCACAGTGCTCTCACTCGACAATCCCACCCGTCTGGGACACTCTACAAAGCATTACATCACATACCATCATTCTCACACATGCATGCATGGCCTACTCATCCAAAAATCCCCACCAAGCTTTGTTGTAAGAAACCCTCTCATTTATCCAGAGGGTCACTGAGGCTTAGAGAGATTAGATGTCTTGGCCAAGTCATCCATGTGGTAAGTCACAGATCTGACAACCCAAGGATTCTTCCAACACTCTTTTTACTGTGTCATTGTAACACAAAAGCTCGGAAAGACACTGTAAAAAAAAAAAAAATTAAGGATACCTAATAATGTAGAAGTGTTCAAACATAGATAAGTCCTTACAAACATCTTAAGTAAAGAGTATCTTGGCTGAACAGACCCTTGAGAATGAATCTTTCTTAGACACAAGGATTCTGTTCCCAAACGATGATTCTATCAATAGCAGATATAGGAGGACAGAACAGAGAAAGAACCATGGAGATCACATCATAAAGATATATGTTTAAATGGGATTTACAAATAATTTGTTAAAAGGGTCCATCCATTCACAATTTGGAGTGCAAAGAAGAGGATAATTATTTCTCTCTATATCTAATTGTACTTAAGTATAACTATGAAAAGTAATTTAAAAGAGATTTTAAATTTTTAAGTTTGATCAAGTGGTTTTCAGTCTGACTAATCATACTCGGGTAACACACCCAGCATGTTTCATTATAAAAGCAAATGGAGAATACCGGACTCCAGGAACAGGGTGGTCTGAATGTGCCCCAGAAGCAGGAAGAACTTTCACAGTAACAAACAGTGTTACTACCTGTTAGTGCTTAATCAGGACCACCCTCTACATGGACTCCATTTGATAGGATCCAAGTAACAAAGTAACATGATGCTTAAACAGGTGGTTACTCTAAGCATGACCTTATTAAGTTTTTTAGCAGTAAAAAGGAAATAAAACTAAAATTAAATGCTATGTAACACTACTTTTATAAATTCTAGATGTTTGGGTTTTTTGTTTACATTGCTTTCCTGCGTAGAAAATTTTGAGAATGAAATTGATTTAACTTCATTTTCCAAACCCCAAACTGAAATGCAGTTTTGAAATCCAAATTCACCTCAATGATGTTCCCCCACTTTTGAAAATGAGAAGTCATACGATGCAACTTCAAACAGTGGATAAATACAAAGTTCCACATTTTCTTCCTGCTAGAATAATCTAAAGTCAGGGATTGAGAACGACTCCCCATCACTCAGGTAGTGATTTACTTGATATTAACCAAAATCAATTTTGATAAAGTATTCTCAAATATCTTGGGGTAAATAATAGTATTGCATCTATGAATATGCTCTTTAAAAAGCAAAATATTCATGGAAGCATAAAACAATTTTACCTTTAAATAAAAATACTTTATTCATTCCTGACAGGTTATCAAAATGTACATTGTTAACCAAGTAAAAATGGTACGTCAAAATAGTTGACTAGGGCATATTTGGAGGATTTTTGTTTAATTTTAAAAGAGTAAAAACCACTTCCAATCTCCCCTTCCACATTCCTAACAAGCTTGCACTACCTGCTTAAAATTGAACATACAAACAATTATATGGGCCCCAGTTCACTACAGAATGCACATTTTCATTTACACTTAAAATAAAGAAGCTATTACATTTAGGTTACTTTCCTTTGCCAAAAACGTTCAGACAAGTTTACTCCTCTTTATATTTTGTATAACTGTAAATCACATGAAGAATATAGCACACGACTTATATTAATCTAAACACACACACACACATAGGATAAAGTGCAACACAACAGAACATGTCTGTGACATTCACTTTCTCAAACCCCCACAGAAGGATTTTCTGAGTAAATGGAAATAATGTTGTTCTCAAGTGCATGAACACTAAATCCAACAGAGTAGGTTATTTTTTTCACACTGATACTATATTGAAAATCCTATTTGTTTTGCTTCCCTGTGGCTTTTGTCTCTCATTCTCAATGAAAGTTTTGAAGCTGTAATTCTTTTTGCACCTTGAGAACAATCACCTCCACAGAGTTACACATATAGTGTTAAAAGGTTTCCAACGATATCCGTAACAAGGAGAATGACAGTCATCTTAATAAAAGTGAGCGCTCCACTAACTTGGCAGCAAATGCTTTAAGGACCTTTGACACTAGCCACCAAACATTTCTACAGGCAAGTACCAAACTAGCCCTAAAATGGCAGAAGTTTTTGGTTGCATGTTATTTTGACATTAAATTATTTAACTAAAAATGCTTTTGTTCCTGAGATGAGCACAATAAAATTAAATGAGTTTCCTCTAAAGCTGCATGGGGACGCTATGCTCCCTATCTGCACTCTCATCATCTTCACAAAAAGTCTTGTTTGAGACGTCAGTCTTCCCCATGGCGCCATTTCTGTGATTCATCTTGCCGGACATCTGGTCTGATTTGGTTTCTCATGCCACCTAACACGTTTGACGTTGCTTCCGTGGCAACAATGAGAGGTTTCACCACTGCTGGAGGAATCTGGCGCAGAACTTCACCGACGGCACCAGTGACCCCTCTGCTCTCGTGTTCTCGAGCCGCCGTTTCATAGATGGTCTGAGCCGTGTCTGTGATTCCCTGCAGAGGGAGTTGAGAGGGGAGGAAGTTACTGGTCAGGAAACTCTGTACGTTATCCTATAATACACACTTTTAGTACAGTTCATCAACATTATGTTTGTAACTAGATTAAAAACACTGTGCTTTTGAAATAACCCAGGATAATTATTTTTATGAGAAAATTCTAAGGGAAAGAGGCAATTATTATGATTTAGTATTTTGTTGTGACACTGGTGTATAGAAAATGTAGCTAAACTACAATTTCATATAGGGAAGATTACATAAATATTTAATGATCCAAGAGTAGCTATGCTGGTACTATTAATCAATTCCAGTTAAATCAAACTTAGTGAACAAAGGTTCTTGAATAAATATACTCACTGAAGAAATGGTGATAGCTCCCTTTGATTCAACACAAGAAATCTGAATTCTACTAAGCTCTAGGAAATTATTTAATTTGTTTTAAATTACTGGCTGTGTATTAGAAAAAATAACATCAATTAAGATAAAAGGTAAATAGAACATTTCATTGGAGTAAATAGAAAATTCTGAGAATAAAAGCAGGAGCATGTTTAATAATTAGAAACAATAGGAAACAAAACTTCAGTAGCATTTTTGAGCTTTCTTAAAATAATTATGATTGCTAAGCTTTGAAGCTGAATATATAAATGTGCAGGTCAAGCCAATGCGGTAAAAATGTCACCTGGCTTTCAAATCCCTACCATTTATCTAACTCAGAAATCCCCAGGGGACACAAAGCAATGTTCCACTGAGACATCTTCAGTGATGGGGACAGCATAAAGGAAATGTGTGGTCTCCAGGGAAATCAAGGACCTTATTCTGACCCAGAATCCAGGCCATAATGTTGGCAAGTTAACAAAAGTATCAGTTCTACCCAGAGCAACAGGTGAAAACGTGCAATACTATGGAGTGTTTAAAAAAAAAAAAAAGTCCAGAAAAACTAGAAGAAATACAAAGTGCTATTTTAAAAACTAATTAAAACTATGGTCCCCAACTCTGGGGTTGGGTTGTGGACCAGTCCCCATCCACAGCCTGTTAGGGACCAGGCTGCAGAGCTCCACTGCACCCCCTCCCCTCGTCCATGGAAAACTGTCTTCCATGAAACTTGGAGGGGGGCGCGCAGAAGGAGGTGAGCAGCAGGCAGAGGAGCAAAGTTTCATCTGTATTTACAGCCGCTCCCCATCACTCGCATCTCCACCTGAGCTCCCCCTACCCGTCCATAGAGAAACTGTCTTCCATGAAACTGGTCCCTGGTACCAAAAGGGCTGGGGGCCACTGATCTGTAAGATAACAGCCAATAAGAGAAACCATGAGTACAATGAAGAAAGTGTTCATAATTCATGCATTTCCCTGCATCATCTGCTTCTCCTCCCTATCCCAGCACCAACGAACAGGTGTTAGTTTATTACAGTATAATGACTAACACCACCAAGTTTGGAAACAACACAGGTAAATTCATATCTCAGCTCTATCACTTAAGCTATATGACCTTGCATAAGTCATTTAAATGGGGAATTAAAATATGGCCTTCCTTCTATGGTGACTGCTAGAATTAAATGAAATAATTCAACCCCACAGCTTGACACAGCTTGGAAGATAATAAGTGTTCAATAAGTAATTCCTAGATAACTACTACTACCCTCACAACTACCTGACTACCACCAAACAGAATTATGGCTGGGCGCAGTGGTGCACACCTATAATCCCAGCTACTCAGAAGGCCAAGGTGGGAGGATTGCTTGAGGCCAGGAGCTTGAGACCAGCCTGGACAACACTGCAAGACCAAAATTTAAAAATTAACCCAATGCAGTGGCATGAGCCTATAGTTCCAGCTACTCAGGGGGCTGAGGAGCGAGAACTACAGTGTACCATGCTGATCAGGTGTCCCAGCTAAGTTTGGCATCAATACAGTGACCTCCCGGGAGCAGAGAACCACCAGCCTGCCTAAGGAGAGGTGACCTGGCCCAGGTCGGGAAAGAATTATAAAAAGTAGAGGCTGTTATGCTTTTTCTGTAAAGGGCCAGAGCGCAGGTATTTGCAGACCACATTGTCTCTGTCACATATTCTTCTTTATTTTTGGTTTTTCTTTTTACAACCCTTTAAAATTGCAAAAATCATTATTAGCTCAAAGGTCCATATAAAAACAGTCAAGGGCTACATCGACCTGCAGGCTAGTTTACTGACTCTGATCTAACGGGTGAGCCTATCTGTGAAGCACATGAGATAATTTCTCTTCATGTTTGACTAACATCTAAAATGCAAAGAAATATTAATCACCATTTAGGAACCTCTACTTAAAAAATAATTAATAGAGAATTCGGATTCAGTCTAATCAAGCACCACCTCAATCCCTGCTTACTATTCTCACCCTCCCTTCCCTCATTCTTCCTATTGACAACTTGAGTTGTACAGAAAGAGAACTAAACTAGACGCAAAGCACCCAGGTTCCGATCCTCTCCACTGCCTGCAAGCTGTGGTACACTGGGGAGGTCACTGTTCTTGCTGAGCCTGTTTTCTCAACTGTAAGTTAGGAATATCATCTATCTTAACGGTTAACTATACATTTGGCACAAAGTAAGAACACAAATATTTATTTTTAAATGGATATAGGTTAAATTAGGCAAGCCTGTTACAAATTGCTACACATTAAAGTGCTCTTATATCCTGCTGCCAGGTGCCCACATCATGCCTTGAACCCAGTATCAGTTTTACAAATCCGATTTCTAAGATGTCTACTGATAACTGGCCCAGTCTTCACATCTGTGGAGCAAGTCTGTCTGGTAATTATCTCTCTTTATTCTCCCCACTAACTCTCTTTCGTAAAAAAGCTGACCATTGGTCTCGCCTTTATCTATCGATTAATACCTTTCCTGGGGCCCTTCCTCAGTGGCCTTCCCACCATCTGGAACCACAGAAGCCACTTCTGTTACATAAAAGACCATCATCCCAGGCACTCCTGACTATTGTCAGAATGTGACTGGGAAAAATATCTTTAATGAAATCCTAAATCACAAATCTTAAAATGACCTCAAACTTCATGTCCTATTAAAAAGAATGTCAAAAAGATTAAGCCAGGGAAGGCCCCTGACAATACCCAGAAAAAAACAGGGTTCACTAGCATACCTATGTCAGAGAGCAATTTAGCAATGCTTAATAAATGCTGAGATTTCAATATTTACAACTCACCAGTTCCACCCTAAAGAACTTCTTGCATGTATGAACAAAAAGACATTTAGATGAGCATTTCCCAAAGCAGTGTTTTAGGGGAATAAATGCGAACTAAATGTTCAGCCATGGGAAAATAAATTATGGTATATTGGTACAATGAAATACATAAAACCACTGAAAGCAGATCTACATGTATCAATATGCATGTATCTTGAAAGAAATATGTTGCAGAATCATATACATGACACCATTCACGCAAACTTTTAAAATATAAACAATAGTATGTTTTGCTTATGAATACATACTTATATAATAAAACTATAAAAACATATGCAGAAAAAACATGTACCACTTTCAGAATAGTGAAGGCATGGGAATGGAATCAGGGTAGGAGATTACCTGAAAAGGTCTATTTCTTAAACAAATCTGAGGTAAACAGAGCAAAGTATGTGTTAAATCTAGGTGGCAAGTACACAGGTGTGTTTCTCTCATTCCCTGCGTGCTTCCGTGTGTAAAGAAAGAGCACCGGTCTGTCCGCCCGGTCACTACTCTCCATGTGAGCCCATCACAACCGAGTCCTCTTCTCTCACCTAACACAGATGGTGCATGTGTTATGGGTGGCGGCTCCCATTCCACTTTCAGGGGTTTCTTTGGAACAAACTAAAACCACTGAAAGCCCTTTAGGTGAAAACTGGGAAAGCACACAATCAGGTTCTGACTCGTCCAGGCGAGTATTCAGTTACCTCTTTCACAACACTGTAGGCCTTGGCCACACCTTCCCTCAGGTCTACTGGCTGGTGGGCTAGTCGGTGATGAGGAAACCTTTTGGTCTTCTTGGGCTCGATGGAAAGGGTGCCGGGAGACACCATGTCATAAGCTGTCTCTGCTGCTGCCTGGATCATTTGTCAGGGGTAAGAAATGAATTAGAAGAAAGTCAGGAGAACTACGCACCCACAGTGCACTTCCTACAGGGAATGAAGAAGAAAGGGACTCGCACGCCCTAATGCAGATACTTTTATGTGTCTGAATTCTTTAAAACAAGAATTTATGACTTTTATAATAAGAACATTAAAGTATAAATTAAAAACTCATATCTGGATTGAGCTGGTTTTTTTAGTCTTTCTTCTGTTTACCCAGAACACTCAATATTCCCAAGTCAGTCTATGGAGCTTAAGACTTAATACTGCTACTGTTTAATCTAAAATGTTTTCTTTAAATTTAGCTATGATATTTTCACACAAATGTGGTGATATAAATCCTCTGCTAACTTAATGGTTATGGTTAACCTGAAATAGGCAAACAAATCTGACACTGTATTCTACTGCTCTATTTTACTAATTTTTTAACACTGGACATTTAAGCAATAAAACAAGCATGACATTAAATCTTTACAAATAAAGCATTACATCTACTCCCAACATTTTGTGTATTTTCACAGTATTGTTTTTGAAACAAAATAACCCAACTGTTTTACAATGGCGCTTCCTCTTTGTACAGGTTAAGATAATCTAGGGAAGGATACCTGTATTGTTTGAACCATTCTGTTTGTGAGTTCCAGTGCAGCCATTGCTGTCGAGGTACCAAAGGAAGCAGCCCCTCTCTGAAATCCTCTAACAATACGGCCATCCTTCCGGTACTGCTCTATTGGTAACCAGACCAAGTCCTTCAGGCCTTGCACTAGAACAGTCAACACACAGAAATCAGTATGAATGCTGGAGTTCAGACCTCTGCTATCATTCTAATGCTGAGGTATTTAACACCTGAAACCAGAGGCAAAAGTTTTATATGGGTGAGTACACATCTAGGTTTTCTAGACTGATGGTCCTCACATAGACTCTCAAAGGCATCTAGAATCTTAAAAGGGTTAAGAATCACTGATCCAGCAAAATCACTTCTCTTTTGATTAAAAAAAAAAGAAGAAGAAAGAAAGAAAACTTACCTAATTGTACTAGTGAATGCATAGGCCCAACACCGCCCAGTATTCCTGGTAACTGATTCTTCTTAATGTCATTAAGCCATTCAGTGATTGCATATGAGAACAATTTGTCAACACCTAGCAAACTACAGCAAATGACTATTAGTGTGTAGGAAGGAGAAATAAATTTATAGACATAGATAAGTTCGGGATTTTTTACTTAAGACAAAAGAAAATTTACAAATTATAAGGACAAATATTACAGATGCTCCCAAAACAGCTAAACATATTTTAAATCAAAAAATACAAATAATTTAACTCCCGATCTGAATTTCTCTTTATATATAATAATATACATACAATCCAATTATAAAGTAAATAATTTCTACAAGGCTTAGGTAATATGTATAAGTGTGTTTTTCCACTGTTCTTATTTCTTGAACGTATAAGGCTCTGGCACAGAATTAACCCAAAGTCTATAAATTGCCACTAATTGCTACTAAGAACCACTACAACCTCGTGAATTTCCAGTCTTTTCACTGAATAAGCTAATTTGCAACTTTAGGAAACTATTATAAGTATCCTAAACTATAGCTATTTTTGAAAAATACTACTCTGTTCAAACTGTTTCTAATCCCTCACAATAAAAATTAGCACCTAATCAGTAAGGGTCCCCTAAAAATGACCTCTCTGCAGACAACAGTGTAAAATTAAGTTATGTATGCTTGCTAAGAAAACTCAGTTTTTAATTTGTTGTAAAGCAACTTCACCTTAAAGTTTCATATAATAAATCAACTTACCCATGCCGATAGAAAAGCCTCTTCAGCTTTAGTTCAGAGCAGTTTAACTGAGCCAGACCAATCAAAATCCCAGCTAACGTACCCTTTAAAATTAAGAAAGGCCATATTCATCTGTAAATTAAGAGACTTAACATTTTAAATAATTGCTAACTTGAAAGTCAAATCAATATTCATTATTGATACTAAAACACTTAAAATATTTACAGCAAAAATATTTATATTTTATAAGATAATACATACCAATTTATACCAAATTTTATGCTTGGTACTTGATATTTACTTTAAAAACAATTAAATTTAAAAAGCTTACATTTCATTTCAAACATATATATAAACTATGACAGAGAAAAGTTAACAAAAAAAATTTGAGTTCATTAGAAAAACAAATGAGATATTTGTAGAGTACATTTGTGTCGTTTCCAAACCTGATCCATTGATACGTGTTTGCCGTGATAATCAAGTCGAATGGGAACTTCTGACGTGAATCTAAACTCTCTGAAGATAAAGAAAAGAGAGGAGTTATTTATATTTCAAATTACTAATAGTTGAAATTAGAAACAAATTAATTTGTTCAATTGGAGAATAAAAACAAAACCACAAAATAAATAATGTGACTATCTTAAGGACTAAATAAAAGAGAATATCTTTCAGCTCTACTTTTCTTAATGTAATATAACTGAAAAGATGTTAATCATCTCATAAATTATATTTTTATATTTACGTTTTCTCACAAAAACCTTTCCTTAGTTTATGAAATATTTACTCTTGGAAAAATTTATTCTGGTACATATTCTCAGTTCACACAAAGAACAAATTAGTAAAAGCAAACTCAAGATTAAACCACATAATCATTACCAAGAAACAAAAAGAGAAGAGGTAAGTTCTCTGGTGAAGGAGAGTCAGAAAGCCTGGGCACGAATCCCGGCTTTATCTACGGGACGCAGTCATGAGCAAGTGATTTAAACTCTCCGCTTCTCAATGCCTTCATCAGGAAACACCTAAAATGCCTCCTACCTTGGTGAATTTTGTTCAGAATTTCTAAAATTAATACTTTCAAATAGAATATCAACAAATATTGGAAGCCGTGTGAGAATGAAATTGTAATTACACAGTCGTCCCCTGGTATCCAAGAGGGACTTGTTCCAGGACCTCCTGGGTACCAAACTCCTTGATGTTCAAGTCCCTTTCATAAAATGGTGTAGTGCTTGCTATAATCTGCTTGCATCCTCCCGTATACTTCAAATTATTTCTAGATTACTTATAATATTTAATACAATATAAATGCTATGTAAATAGTTGTTATACGTATTTTTTATTTGTATTTTCATTGTTGTATTTTTTTCCCCAATATTTTTGCAAAATATTCAACCATGGTTGGTTGAATCTCGGATGAGGAATTCATGGAGGCAGAAGGCTGACTGTACACTGATGGTACACATCAAACGTAATGAGCTGGCTTCCAAAAGCTGACTATAAACTGAATGTCTGGAACTTGAAACACATGTTTATCCACAGAATTAATGTTGGTGGTTATATCCTAAGCCATCTCACAAAATTCCACTTAACCTACAGCAAAATGGAAATGCTGTATTTACATCAATTGCTACAAGAAGCATGGGGTCCCAGGTGATCCCTTATCCTCTGAATGCTCATCTTCATTCGGTTCTCTGGGCAATACCCTCTCAATACCCCCCTTCCCTTTCCCCTCTTTTTGTCTCCATGGCACATATATTAGGACAAACCATTTATTTTCATTATTTGTAAGCTCAACTTGTAAGCTCAATTAAGTAAAGGTTTTTCCCTACTTTGTTCACTGTGCCTAACACAACACCTGGAATACAGTAAGTGCTCAATAAATATTAATATTTGTTGAATGAATGTTTAGGGGGAAGGAGAGGAACTATGATGACATCACTGAAAAATGCACTTGCTTTTCTGGATTGGGGATAAGAAGACCTGTGTTCTAGTCCTGAATCGGCCACTAGTTGTGTGGTCTTGAGCAAATCATCTCACCTCTCTGGGCATTACTTTATCTGTTAAGGTGCAGAATTTGGACTATATCACTGCTTACCACCCCTATGTCCTAGACCCTCTAGGAACTTTTGAGAGTAGAAATAAAAATCTATAAGCTATTCTCAATATTTTAAATAGTCTAATTAAAAAAATAAATATTTACCTAAATAAGTAGGCCTTGTGTACTTTTTTAACCTACGTAAGTAACCTTACTCAGGTTAAAAAAAGTCAAATTTCTTGCTTTCAGGCCCATGTTCATAAAAAGCAAATTGGTAGCTTATATGTGATTAATATAAAGTAAGAATTTAAATTATCACTTAAGATATATAATTTTTGATAGGAAATATTTCAAATAAAAGATCAATGTGGGAAATTAATAAAAGAGGTTGGTTCTTCTTTTGTGGCAGAAAGAGTCAGAACTACCAGAGATCATCTATTCCAATTCCCATATTCCATTATTTTTTCCTGTTTTCATCTGTTTACAAGGTATTTAAAACATGGCAACACTTTCAAATAGTAATACTACCCACTTTGGGCCATACCTAAAGTCTAACCTCAGAAACTGGAGGAAAAGACAGAGAGAAATAGGGGACCCTGGATGTCCAGGGGACGGGCACAGAAAACCAGGGAAGGTAGATAATTGTCCCTCACAAGAAGGAGGCTTTGACCTGCAAGCCTGTCTTCCAATAGTGCCAAGGTGCCATCCCTACCATCGAGGGTTGGGAAAGAAAGATGGGAAGAATGAATGGGTCTGGGAATGAGAAATAAACTCCAGTGTGCTGCGTTCCAGCTGGCCGAGCGGTTGGGCAGTAGTCACAGCAGACGGCAGCAGCAGAAGGGACCAGGGTTTCCCAATGGTGTTCACTTAGCCAGGGACGGAAGGGTCAGGAAAGACACAACAGTGATGGGGAAGGGCAGACGGAGAAAACTAGGTGAAAATTCCCTATGCCCAAGTTGAGGTGTGTAAAGAAAAAAAGGCAAAAGGATGACATCATGTTTAGGGGGTACAAATACACTTTGACAATGACTAGGAAGAGGGGAACATAAGAGGGAAGAAAAGAAGAAGCTGGGAGGAAAAAGAAATTCCCGAATCAATACAGAGACAAATCCTCAACTGGGGTTACGATGAGTAAAAAATGAGGGGTGCAAGTTAGAAAGGGACCACATACAAATAACACACCAGTTGGTTATTTGTCATTGCAAAGAAAAGCTGATGTAACCTCACAAATATCAATACACATACACATTACAGAACAATCTTCACAACTCTAACTTCATTTGTTATCAAAATTAAATTATTTACCTGAAAAACACAGGCTGATCACTAAATGATGCTTCTTCAGCAGAGAAGTCCTTCTCCTCTGCCCCATTAACCACTTCCACTGAATTGGCACTATCATCTTGGGAAGGCTGTTTTGGCCCAGGCAAAGAAATAACTAGATTTGGCTCCTTTGAGGTACTCAAATGCCTTGGCAAACTGCAGGTGACATCAGCTCCAGGAGACTTTTTAACTGAAATTGTAATGTGTACATTTGAAAAATTAGGTATGCTTCTTTAGACACCCGTTTAAATCAATCTTGATTTAACTTGCTTTGCTACGTTTCATTTAATCTAAATACAATTTCTGTTACAGAGAAAAATCTGCTTTTACCTTTTAAATTATCACTTTTACATAAGCTATATTTGCATAAATTAACAAACCAGAACACACTTATATAAATGGGAATAAAGATTTTAAGTACAGACTTAAAAAAGCCTCAAAACAATCATAATCAATCCAAGCATTTGATATAGCCTTTTCACACTGCACATATTTAATACCTTCTGGATCTGGAGTCATTAGAAGCTCTACTTCTGTAGAAAGACTTGTGAAGAAATCCTTCAGGAAGAACAAGGCATCCTAAAATTAAGAGATGTAATAATAACTAAAAGGAAACAAAAGTCATTTTTTTTTTTTTTTTTTTTTGAGACAGAGTCTCACTGTGTTGCCCGGGCTAGAGTGCCGTGGCGTCAGCCTGGCTCACAGCAACCTCAAACTCCTGGGCTCAAGTGATCCTTCTGCCTCAGCCTCCCGAGTAGCTGGGACTACAGGCATTCGCCACCATGCCTGGCTAATTTTTTCTATATATTTTTAGTTGTCCGATTAATTTCTTTGTATTTTTAGTAGAGATGGGGTCTCGCTCTTGCTCAAGCTGGTTTTGAACTCCTGAGCTCAAACAATCCGCCCGCTTCAGCCTCCCAGAGTGCTAGGATTACAGGCGTGAGCCACCACGCCCGGCCAAAAGTCATCTGTTTTTAAAACTATGAAACAAAGTATCTTAAACTCTCATATTTTACTTATAATTCTAATATAGCTATAATTTATTGAATCCTTATGCTGTGTCAGGCATTATTCCTATTCTCCTCCTGTAACACACACACACACACACACACACACACACACACACACTCACACTCTCTCTCTCTTCCCTGCCAGTTCTCATAACTCTATGAGGAAATTAATTTATAAAGGTGAAAACTGAGAGACAGAACATTACAAAGATAGGAAGGATTTCTCAATCAAAGTACATTTTTGTTTTCTTAAAAACAGAGCATTCTTATTCTTTCTTGCCAGTAGCTCTCACTATAAATTGGCAGTGACGATATTACTAACAATGATAATAGCAGCTAGCATGTACTGGATACCTGTATGCCTTGAAAGTTCTTAATGACTATTTCTATTTTTACTACTAAATTTTATTGTCTTAATACATTTCATCATTGGACATGAGATTCAAAATGAAAAATTAAAAATAAATAAAATTGTCCATTTAGTGTGGTCTCCTTGAAATTATATAATTACAAACAAAAGATATATGGCTCTGTCTTAATATTATACATACATGTCATATTTGCCCATTAGTGGCAGCTTCATTTTGCCGACCTCACTCGAACCCACAAATACATTTGGGAAGATATAAAAATTAAATGCCTGAGTCTGTTCTTTGCTAATCTTCCCTTCCATTAAAAAAAAAAATCCTCAATTAATATAAAACATTAATACAGGACCAAAATGCAATGTAAAGGGTCAAAATATCCGGTAGCACGCCGGGCCGACTGGCAATTCCAAAGGATGTGAGGGCTTACTGATCACATTTAGGAGGAGTATAAATGATCAGGTGGGATGGATACGGAGGTACCACGGCACACGGGAGACAGAGCAGCAGGCTGCAGAGCAAGCGGGAGTTTGGACGGGACTGGAAAGTTCCGGTTTAGAAGCAGAGTAGTGGGTTCATGAAATGTTCAACATATTGTTATGTTTACATATATATTCATGTGTACCTTTTATATATTCTTTACATTACACACATTTAATATATATTACATTTTATTTACACTATAACAAATACATGTTAATAAATAGTATATAAAATACATTCATTGGCCACTAGACGGTGATATTTTAATGCTATAAATGTTTTGACTCCAAGACTGCCTTCGAAAAAACAGGGAATTTGAGTTATTAATTCACTTTTTAAGAAAAAAGGAAGACTAAAGAAACAATGGTCTCTACACATTTTTCACCACAAACGTACAAAACAACAGACAAAGGGATGACAACTGCCAGCTTTTTAAAATTTGCACTATTAATATCCTTTATCGTGGGATCTTAAAGTTAGGCAGAAATATTTTACAGCCAAAATTCTCAAAATTTTGGTATTTATGCTAAACTCTTTACAACACAGTAAAGATAAACAAGTCAATTTTAAAACTAGCAAGACACAGACACTTCATAATCACAAAAGTTGATATACAAGCACCTAATAAGCATATAAAATGATGCTCAACACTACTAGTCATCAGGGAAATCCAAATTAAAACCAATTAAAAAGATGACAATAGCAAGTTTGGCCAAGATACGAAGCAGCTGCAGCCCCCATCGGTGACTGGTGGGAATGTACAATGTGACAGCCAACGTGGAGAACTGTCTGGCAGCTTCTTGGGACAGTTAAACATATACCTATCCTGTGACCCAGAAATTCTACTTTTAACATACATATTTATTTACCCAAGAGAAATGAAAACATGTCCATAGAAAGATTTCTACATATATTTCATAATACCTTATTCACCAAAACCAAGAAACCACCCAAATGTACACCAGCAGGTAAGCAGACAAATGGTGGTGCATCCAGATGGTGAAACACTACTCAGCAGTAACAGTGACTGCTGATACACGCCGTAACACACATGCGCCTCACAGACATCATGCTGAATACAGGAAGCTAAATACAGTTCCATTTATATGAAGTTGTAGAACAGAGGACTAATCTACGGTGATCAAAAGATCAGTGGTTGCTTTGGGGTGGCGGAGAGACTACAAAGGGACATGTGCAGACTCTATAGGGTAAAGAAAATGTTCCCTGTTTCAACTGATGTAGTAGCTACTCAAGTGTATAAATCTGCCACAGCTCCGCTAAACACTTAAACGTGGTGCATTTTATTACATGTAAATTATACCTCGATACAATTGTTTTAAAGTTTAAAAAATTTTGTTATTATACTTATGCTAAATTTTGGCTGTACGATATTTCTGCCTAACTTTGAGATCCTATGATAAAGGATATTAATAGTGCAATATGACTTAGAGTCTTAAAAAAATTACTTTTCATGTCATACTTAAGCAACAGAGCAATGATGGTGAAAAACACAAACAAGCAAACTGGTGCAGCTTCATGTTCACCCTGTATAGCCTCAGTTGAGCACTTCCTTATCTTACTTAGCAGAATGGTCTTCCAATCCCAATCCGCAGCCAGAATTAGGGCCTCAGTATCTTTACAAAAATCTTAATCTGCCTAACTCCACTGCATTCCTTAAGACTCAGCGTGACAGTCGCCATCTCCAGAAAGCCTTTCCTGGTCATCCCTCACCCTTCCAAACTCCAGCCAGCTGAGGAGCCTTCTTCTGGTCAGGCACACCATCCTATGCCTGTCGTCATCACTTGTATGCACCACAGGCATTAAAATCATCTGTTTATGTCACTCTTCCCCACTATACGGAGATCTTGAAGGACACAGATGTCTTATTCATCTTTGTATCCCCAGCATCCTAGTACAGAACCTGGGACAAGGTAGCCATTCAGCAAATGGTTTTAAATTAATTAACACATCTTCCTGACATAGATTTCCAGGCAGTACAATAGTAAAATGAACACTAGCCTGAGAAAGTCAGGAAATCCGGCCCCCTTCATATTTCAGATCCCAGACTGCCTCGTTGTATGACCTCCACCATCCACTTACCCCTCCGATGGGACTCATTTCATCTGCATGGTTTACTGCCTGCCCTGTGGGAACACTGAGCTTTGGAAGCAACTGCTCTTAACTTCAACAGCAATGCGGCTTTTAAAAAACATGAGAAAACAATGTGTTGCGGTCATACTTAATGTCCGTGGCTCGATTAAGATGAATAGGTTGAGATGTGCTTGGTAAGAAAAATATCACTCAATGCACTATTATTCATCAGCTGATTCGTTTTCACAAGAAAAAATGAACAAAAATATTTGGGTTTCTACTTAGATGATCATTTACTATCTTAAAATATGGTATGTCAATCTTAGAAGATGCAAACTAGAAAGGATTTTTTTATTAGGTAATATACCTCATTAAGGTATACATGTTTGTAGCATGCCTTTGTTTTCCTAGGTTTTACATCTAGGGAATTATTTCCCAGACTTCCTCAATAGTCATAAAATTTATTTCCCTGTTTTCTCTAAGATTAATATTTCTCCATTTTAAAATCATAATGCTTTATAGTTCTAAATAAGAAATTATATCTGAAATCAAAGAAAAAGTCTACTAATCAAAATTGGGCTTGCTAATCAAGCCACAAAAATGTATCTTACTCAAAGTCTTGCTCACACTGGTGATTTCCATGGATTAATTTTCCTATATATATTTCATTATATTTCTACTAGGCTTTTTCTAATAAATTTAAATGTAGATATTAAAATATATTCTTCTCATAATGAGAAAACATAACTCTAAAGCACTAATTGCAAGTCTGACCCAGCTCAAGAGCTATAAGCACTAATGTAAAGTTATACTAAACTTCTGTACTTCACCGTATAATCTCTCTGAGATAGTGCCTATTTTGTTTATAATATATTATTTAAGCTCACTCCTGAAATACCTGCTAATTTGCTTTTTAATAGTTATTCAAGTTTTATTTAAATAGCTAATGAACATTAATCAAATACTATATAAGCAAATGAATAACGCCACCCCACAAATACTCTACTTCCAGTATAATGAACTCTACTTCCAGTATAACATGAACTCACTTCAGTATGATGTATATCAAGACAGTTTTGTTATTTCAAAGCATATTATTTTAAAACTTCATTTATGTTCTGCAGTTGTTATAACGTTTCAGTTAATAATGACAACAGTTAACATTACCGAGACCTAACATAATGTGTCAGGCATGAAGCTAAATGTTTCTCACACACTAGTCCATTTAATCTTCATTTTCAAAAAAATTATGATACATGTATTACTATTTCTCCTCCCATTATATCAATGAAGAAACTGAGGTTTGGAGATGGTGAGTAACTTATTGAAAGCCACACAACTAGAGGAAGTTACAGAACTAAGACTGGAGCCCAGGTCTGCTTCAAACCCATGCTCTTCACCACTATACTACACCACATAAAGCAT
>RJWJ010010915.1:0-45579 GCA_004363605.1 Indri indri | reverse complement strand
CATCCCCTGGGAACCACCGTTCTACTTTCTGTCTTTATGAGTTTGATAACTCTATGGACCTCAAGTAAATAGAATCACATAGTATTTGCCCTTTCGTGCCTGGCTTGTTTTACTTAGCATAACGTCTTCAGGGTTCTTCCATGTTGTAGCATGTGTCAGAATTTCTTTCCTTTTTAAAACTGAATAATATTCCATTGTGTGTATATTCTTCATTTTGTTTATCCATTCAGTCGTTGATGGACATGTAGGTTGCTTCCACTGTTTAGCTATTGTGAATAATGCTTTTGTGACCGTAGATCGGTGGTATTAATTTGGACAGAACTTTATAAAATACTTTTATTTTCTCTAGGTGGTTGGTTCTAGCTATTGCCATGGTACGTTTTTATATGGAGAAAGGAACACACCGAGGTTTGTATAAAAGTATTCAGAAGACACTGAAATTTTTCCAGACATTTGCCTTGCTTGAGGTAAGTTTTGCGTCATGCTGCTTTTCCATTGTTGTAATATTTATTTGAACATTTTTTTGTTGTGCAAACTCAATCTTATTTTGCTGATTCCGTACCCCCTATGGATTTGTTTAATACCAATGTTAACAGGGATTGATGTTTTATGTTATTGACTTGTGATTCTTTTTTATTTGCTTACAGATAGTCCACTGTTTAATTGGTGAGTTTTTGCTTTCATTTTGTATTTTCATTATAAATTGCCTTTAGGGCAATAGGTGACTTGTTTTTCTCTTTAAGGAATTGTACCGACTTCTGTGATTGTGACCGGGGTCCAAGTGAGTTCAAGAATCTTCATGGTGTGGCTCATCACTCACAGTATAAAACCCGTAAGTGATGTAAACACGTTGTCTTCTTGAGCCTGCAGGGAAGCTTTTCGTTAATCGGAATCTAAAATATTAACATTTGGGTATTTCAGGAAGCAGAACATTGGGCAAAAGGAGTTGGGTTTGAATTTAAGCATCGGACGTTGACTTAGTGCTTTAGTAGAATGACTTTGGAACACAAGCAAAACCAAGTATTGGTATTTTACAGCCATAAAATATTCTCCACGGATGCTTTCCAGTTTTTAAAATGAATATCCATATTCTGTCAAATAATTAACAGAAAATTTTCTTTTCTATAGAAGCTTCTTTTCCATCAAAGTTATTCTCTTTGATTATGTAATTGAAGTTTTTGGTATAAACAGTTTATTTTTCGTCAGTTAGCATTGAGTATTGTAGTAACACACATAAAAATAAATGTAGTTCTGTATATCCGAATAACTGGAAAAAACTAAATTAAAAATTAAAAGGAGTCAAAGGAGCCAAAACTTCAGTTAGAAGGAATAAGCTCAAGAGTTCTCTTGCACAACACGATGACTACACTTAATAATGATGTATTATGTGCTTGAAAATTGCTCACAGTAGATTTTAAGTGTTCTCACCCCAAATAAATCAGTATATGTGGTAATGCATATGCTAATTAGCTTGATTTAGCCATTCCACAGGGTATACATATTTTAGAGCATCATGTCGTACACCATATATATATAATTTTAATTTATGTATATAATTTTAATTTATTAATGAAAAAATAATTTTTTAAGGAAAAATAAACATATGACTTATTGCAGCATGAGAGGAGACCTAATTATTGAATCTAATTAATGGCTTAAACCTTTTGGACAAGACAGACACCATGTTGACTATGTCAAGATACTGGGCCTTTTAAGCCCATGACAGATGTTTCCTAGCTCAACCCTTCTGACCTTCTCAGCAGCCTTCAAAGTCTTCTGTGTATTTGAGGACTCATCTCTGGCCTCCTTTCTTGTCTCCTCTTTGCTTGGGGACTGACATCTAACCTCTTCTCTGTTCCTCTTAGCCTCACTGGCCTCCTGTCCACGTGGGGACCAATCGCTGACCTTCTGCCCTTGACTGCTCTACACTTTAGTCCTCTGAACTAGTATCTTTCACTCAACTTGCTCGATCCATTTGTCCCTGACCAGTGACTGCCCTGTAGATAGCAATGAGCACATACCACACAGAGAGCCAACTTTTTATTAATTGAGATTGCCCACTAGTTTAAAAACAGGAGGACAAGCCGGGCTCACGCCTGTAATCCCAGCACTCTCGGAGGCCGAGGCAGGAGGATCGCTTGAGGTCAGGAGTTCGAGACCAGCCTGACCAAGAGCTAGACCTCATCTCTAGTAAAAATGGAAAAATTAGCCGGGTGTGGTGGCGCGTGCCTGTGGTCCCAGCTACACAGGAGGCTGAGGCCAGAGGATCACTTGAGCCCAGGAATTTGAGGTTGCTATGAGCTAGGCTGATGCCAGGGCACTCTACTCAGGGCAAGAGAGTGAGACTCTGTCCCCCCCCAAAAAACAGGAGGACAACATTAACAGAATGAGAGACTGTCCCAGGCAGTGGATGAATATAGTAATAGCTGAGCTAGGACCACAGAGTCTGAAGAATGAGGGAAAAGAAAGATAACATTAACTAGAGAGGAGAAGGTAAACGGACGCTAGAGAGTGGTGAGTTCCAAAGAGAAAAAAGGATCCATCTGCTCCTTTTATTCTCATTGGATCTCTGCTTTAATGTGACTATTTTTCTGCAACAAGACAGGGTGTCCCAAAAGTCACCATACATAGGGAAAATGGGAAATTGTAGCTAAATGTACCTTTATTTACAAACTATTCTTTACAAAATTTTTTCCCTTTGTATGGAGACTTTGGGGACACCCTGTAGTTTCCCATTGGCACCTATTCACCACTCCTTAATTAATTCAATCAACGTTTATTGAATGCATTCCATGTACCTGGTGCTGTGCTAATCTCTGGATTTATAAAAATGAACGAGGCAGCCCCAGCGGTCAAGTGTACTGGCTGTTGGGAAGGGAGAGGCAGTCATACAAATGCTGAATCGTGAACCGATGCTAACTGGGCACCTATTCTGTGCCCGACATTGTGCTGGGGATAGGGGTGTTAATAATATAAACACATGTCTCACCTTGTGGAGCCTGTAATTGGGACAGAAGCGAAACAAGTAATTACACAAATGCTTATTTAATTATATTAGCGTTAAGTGCTTTGAAACAAGAGCTCCGAATGCACTGGGGTAAACCCAGGGACTTAGTCTGATCTAGGGCGGGAAGGGAGGCTTCCACGAAGAAGGGATAGAGCAGTTGAAGCCGACATGGACAGGACTTAGGCAGACAAATTTTAATACAAATTGGCAAGTGCTGTAATGCAGATATGAATAAAGTACCGTGAGAACAAGGAGGTTGAGTGAAGAGAGGAAAGAGATTTGGGAGAAGTTTTCCAGAGAGCACGATGTTAGCTGGATCTGAAAAGACGAGAAAGGGTTTTCTATGGGAAGCAATTAGAGGGAATAGCATGTGTAAAGACTCAAAAGTTCAGAGCATATTCTGGAAATAAAGTTTAGTGTCACCGGAGAGAGAAGTAGCTAGGAATGTTGAGTGATTGCAGGCAGAGAGATTTCTGAGCTCAGATTGTGAAGAACCTTGGCTGTCATGTTCAGGTGTTATTAGAGTTTGTCCTTGAAACTTTTAAATCATAGGACTTAGCTGATTCCAATTTGTTTTTTGTTTGTTGTCTTGTTTTCTTTTTAAGAGAAAACATCCATCCATGAAGAGAATAAAGAGAGGTTAGTCCAGATGACAGATGATAAAGCCCTGAATTAAAACAGTGGTAATATGGCCAAAGATGAGTGGGCAGGTTCAAGAGTTGGTCCTACCGTAGAACAGCTGTGGTGCAACGATTAACAGAAAGTAGGAGGCTCAGATTGTTCCCATTCCGGTTTCGAGGGGTAACGTCCTGGGATGGTAGAGTTCTTGGCAACTTCACTTAGAGCGAAAGTTGAGAAAGAAAAATCAGTATACATTTGACCTCTCCTTTGAATAGAACATATTTCAGTTCCCTGTTTATGATTAATTTTATAATGGTGGCTGTACTGAGTTTTCTGTATTGCATTTGTCTAACCCTAACATTCCGTTAGAATAAAAGCCAATACGTAATGACAGTAAGTGCCTTCATTTGAAAAATAAGTTTGCAGCTGAACGACACTGTGGATTTCTCTGTAATTCTGCAGATCCAGAATGAGGAGAGTGTGGTGCTTTTTCTGGTGGCGTGGACTGTGACCGAGATCACTCGCTATTCCTTCTACACATTCAGTCTCCTTGACCACTTGCCGTACTTCATTAAATGGGCCAGGTGGCGATGTCTCACAGTTTAGCTTCTCACGGTCCTGTGCGTGCTTGTTCTGTGTGCTGAGCTAACACAGGAGAATTAAAATTTGTGTTTTAGCCTGGTGATGCCACAATGCTGTTGTTCTCTTAGCAGCATCAGAACTTGTATTCTAAAAGCTTAATTTAATGATCAGAGATGAATCATGTAAATATACATTTCGAGAAAATCAATGCAAATCAAATTAGAGTAGTATCCTTAAATAACCTCAAACTTGGTCATTCGTTTTTCTTTGAAAGCACACACAACATATACATTTTTGGAATTATATTAAATAACTTGTGCCCAAAATATAATATTTTGTCTAATTGATTTAAATGATTTTAATATTTAATCTAGTATCCATAATTTCTCTTATATCTACGATGCCTTATTTTTTATTTTTCAGTTTTTTGTTTTAAGTACCAGAGACAGACATTTTAAAAACTCACACTTCCTTGAAATTTTGTCATTTGGAATGTGGACAAAATTTATATTTCAAGGGCTCCGAATATATCTATCCTAAAGCAACAGTTTTGAAAGCCAGAGATGTCTGTTTTTTTTTTTTTGAAGTTTAAATTTTTTGAGCAATTTATATTTTACAAAATTTTTATAAAAGCAGAACTGCTCTTTGGAGAATAAATCATAAACCAGTATAGCATTTTCCAGTCTTCTAATATTATAAATAATATTATTAACAGTGCTATACCTATGTTTCCGTTATTTTCAAAAACTCAGGCATTTATGTTAATACATTCTGATTTTATTTCACGATAATCCTTATCTAGTTTCAGACTTGTTTTTGATTCCCATATATTAAAAATCTAACACTTTTTCTTAAATTACTCCTTTTTGAATAACTCATATATTATACATGTTTAAATATAACGATTTAGAATATGTAAACAAACCAAAAAGAAAGAAAAAACTTTTAAACTCTTTATATGCCCTCTAACATGAGGGTAATCACTGTGGATTGTGTTATGCATTATTTTAGACTTTTTTCTTTCACACTTTCTAGCCCTTTTTTAGACATTTTTGGCTTACCATTTTGCATATCATAAAATACTTTAAAATTATAATTCAAGCTTAAATATATTATCTGTCGTAAGGAAGTTACACTACCATTTACATGTGTTCAATTGGTTTTATTATCATACATGAAAACATATTCGCTATTAGTGATTGGGCCTTTTAAAAGGTTGGCAGTTTTGAATGTCACTGGACACTAATCCTAGAATGCATAGCAGTACCCTTTTGCATGACAGTCTTCTGGATCTTTGGCATCTTTCAAAATAGTAATTCATGTCTCTTTTCATGTGCTGTATTTACAAAATTTGTTTGAAGAAGATAATGGAATGGATGTTGTACATTTTCCTTAGATCAGGCACATTAGTCGCTATTGCTTTGTCTGTCTGCCTTTCGGAATGCATTTGCATGTCTTGACTTTCTGGAAAAGTTCAAAAGTCTGCCATTTCATGTTTTAATTTGCTGTTTAGAAAACAATTATCAATTGCCTCCATGTTATAGAATCTTTCAATTATGAAATGCATGTGTTATTAGCATGATACATCATGTCATTTAATCATGATCATGAATAATTATGTTTCATGTCAAAAGGATCTTAAAAATCCCAACCATCGAACTGTATTATATTCGTCAACTGCATTAAATAACCTAAAATAATATTTGTATTTGGGTTCAAATGTGGAAGCTATTGTTCTCAAATAAAACTTCACTTTAGAAATGGCTTCTTATTTACAAACGTTTCAAGGTTTGAATATATTTTGATTCTATTGATGTGTTAAGAGTGCTCCTGGAAAAGTCCACAGAAAAGATAATTGTGCACTGAATTATGTTTTCATAGTGTTTTTCACTTTAATTTCAAAAATGCATTCCTTTCAAAAAAATTTTAAGTGACAATCTTCAAGGAAGCATTATATCTTTTTCTGAATGTGATCTAAAAATAGTTAAATCTCCCATAGTGTCTAGGAGCACGGTGGCGTGCCTATGATCCCGGCTGAGGCAGATCACTGGAGGCCGGCAGTTCGAGGCTGCAGTGAGCTGTGATCACGCCACTGCGCTCCATCCTGGGCCACAGAGCAAGACCCCGTGTCTAAAAAACTAACAATAAAAATAAAATAAATAAATAAATCTCCTATACTGCCCTCAGAAGTTAGAGAGTTACGTTAGTGACATGCAATCTCTTTAAAGTGTAAGTCAAGTCAAATAAATTAATTCGTTTCCATTTCATTCGAAATTTTCACTGTCTTTAAGGCTTTAAACTAGTTTATTCTAGGGATGATGTGTTGGTTTTTTTTTTTCTGTTAAAGATCAAAGCTACCAAAAAATCTTTTGAGAGCCAAATAAAGTTAAAAAAAAAAAAAAGCTTAATCAGTTTGGATATTTTATTTGAGAAGGGAATATAAAATGTCCAGTTATGTGATTTTAAAAATTGAGGTCTAGGAAAAGATTGATTTAAATGATGCACAAATAACTCCACAAGACTGGTAAGAAAGCAAGGGATACATGCAAGGCAAAGAAGGGGTGAACAGGTACAGTAAGGGAATCATTCTTCTTTCTGTAACAGTTCATTTATTTTGGCAAATAATTTCGCCCGCCCCCCACATCCTTAGCATACAGGAAGAAGGCGATTTTTAAATTGTCTCCAAGCTTCAATACTGACAAATTTGACTTTTCTTTGCAGATATTTCTTAATGTCAACAAAATGACTAAATAAAGTACAGATTAATTTGATTTTTTCCTATCAAAATTTTGACCTTACTTTTCTGCAGGGACTGTTATATGGTGACTGAATTGGAGAAAAATGTTTTTCTTTAATGGAGAAATGTCCTTGTCTTGGATCCTTTAGGCTCTTCCTGTTGGAAACCAGTGGAACATAGGGTGTTTCCCTCACTGGGCATAAACGATACCTGGACCTGTTAGAGACCTTGCCACAATCCAAATGTACACATAGTTATTTTGGATTTTGAATAGAACTTTCTCAGCTCAATTTTAGCAAGCTAACTATTCCTTTAATGTGGGAATTCTGGAAGTATCTTGTCTTACTTTGTTACGAGAGCAGTTTTAGACAATATACTCATTAGTAATTATTGATGCTTTAGGTAGTGTTATTAGTTTTTTGCCATAGTAATTACTTTTAATTAGTAACCACAAAGAGTTTGCTAAAAGCCTCTTAAAAATAACTACTTTGGTAATTTCAAAGTTTAGATATGAAATTAGGATCATAACTGGTCTTTTTAAGAACAGCCTTTAATCGATAAATGATTAGCGGCAGGGAAGAGAAGCAGTTATGTTCTATCCACCAAAGAAGCACCTTTACAATAATTTTTTAAAAACTGCACCTACATTATTTTACGCATAAAAGTATTTCAGTACTGCAAAGTAAGTTGACTTCTTATTCAGAAGATCTTGCCATTTAAAATGGAAACTATTATTAGAAAAAAGGATGATAATAAGCAAATGATTAAAGTAGAAAAATTAACTTTCTTATGCAAAGTCATTGTAAATATGTAAAGAAAAGAGAATTTTTAAGTTTTGATACAATTGTAGCAAAAGAACTGTAATGTAAAATCCAATAATTATTCTAGAAAAATAATCCTCTGACGTTTTTCTTTCCCCAGATACAATTTTTTTATCATCTTATATCCTGTCGGAGTTGCTGGGGAACTTCTTACAATATATGCTGCCTTGCCGTATGTGAAGAAAACAGGAATGTTTTCAATAAGACTTCCTAACAAATACAATGTCTCTTTTGACTACTATTATTTTCTTCTTATAACCATGGCCTCATATATACCGTGTAAGTACATATTTGTTAGTACTTTGGTTTAGCGTATGATAGAAAGGTTTTTGGAAAGATATCATAATAATGCCTAGTTTAATAGGCTAGGAGAAGTAATTAGAAATAATTATTAATAATAATAATTGCAAATTAATAATAATTACAAATATATTAAAACTTATATTTAACCCCACATTTATTCCTAATTTGGAATAATTGAAGAGGGAGTGAGTGAGAAGACCTTTTACTACGAGAAAAAAGGTAAGTAAATTAAATACACAAATGATTTTTTCTCAAAATCATTTAAAAATAAGCTTAGTATGCTTTATTTTTTTTAATAAAAAAGAAAAATCATTTTAAAACATGCAATAGTATACTATTTACAAGCATTTAGAATTATGTATCTGAGTATAAACATCCTATCCAAGAAAATTTCAGATCATTTCTATCTATTGATTAAGTATATACTTGGAAAAATCATCTAAGAGTACTTTTAGTCTTACTTGTGTTGTTCTGTGTTCTTGAAAATAATAGAGCTGCTTTTCTTAAAATATTTTGAATAATTCAGCCTCTTCACTAATTTCTCATCCTCTTTCAGCAGTTGCAATGAATTGGTGAGACTTGACTCACTCCATTGAAGTATTAATAGTGACATATTTTTAGGTCAAACATTGAGAGTCACTTGAGGAACTATGAGGGAAAAGCAAGGCTGTTTGTCCTCAATAGAATTAGAGACTGACTGATGTCAGTGGGGTCGGGGGACGGAAATGAGAAAAGTTTATAGAGTCTGAAATCTACGTTGACACGACATAAAATATTTCACGTCGAGGGCATGAGCATAGACCTTGGCCAGCCCCTTGGGGTCTCCAACTCTGACGCTTTTCCAAAATCAAAACTGACGTAGTGGTCAGAGAGGTGTCCCCTCTTCATCTTCTACCAGGTCAGCCTGATTCAGTATCTGGTTCTCCACCGAGCCAGTTCAGGAGCACTAAGGAGGGGGCACACACACTGTTTGTTTACACCCCTGACTTGTCCCAATGTCTAGTTAATGGGAACTTGCTTAGAGCAGGGCCAGAGATCACACAGGTGTCTATCACATAGTTCCAGATTCAGGCATCGGGTTCTCCTCTTCCTCTTGACTGCTAAGACATCCCCACAGAAACCAAGGGCCCGAAGGATCATGGTTGGAAGCCTCAAACCAGTGACTTTTTTTTTTTTTTTTTTTTGACACGGAGTCTTGCTCTACTGCCCCAGGTAGAATGCAGTGGCATCATCATAGTTCACTGCAGCCTCAAACTCCTGGGCTCAAGCGATCCTCCTGCCTCAGCCTCCCGAGTAGTTGGGACTACAGGCACATGCCACAATACCAGGCTAATTTTTCTATTTTTAGTAGAGACAGGGTCTCATTCAGGCTGGTCTTGAACTCCTGAGCTCAAGTGAACCTCCCACCTTGGCCTCCCAAAGCGCTAGGATTAAAGGCATGAGCCGTGACTCCCAGGCCAAACCTGTAACTCTTGACTGTGTGTTTTTCAGGTATCCTAGGAAGAAACATAGACTCTGGCCTCTGCCAGTAGCAGCTTCCCAGTTCACCCAGCTGACAACTGAGGGGCCACTTGGCAGAGGACCAGACAGCCATGGGGGTGTTTTTCCAGTCCCTTATTGACATTAGTAGTAGTATCAACTAATTTTACTTTGCTGATTAAATCCTTTGATAATTAAAAGTGTTAAAAGTACTTTTTGAGTACTAGTACTCAAAAGAAGTGGTATTATTAATATAGTTCTCATTTATATTACAGATGAAAGAGGTTGAGTGAGTTGCTTAATAATTGCCTAGCTGGTAAATAAAGCCAAGATTTGAAATCAAGCCCATTCCTTCTACTAAACTACTCAGAATTTTATAGGAGTATTTACAATAATTAGTCAGTTAGCTTTAAGTATATATGATCTGAATAAATTTAAGCCCCTGGGTATAATATGATGGTTATGTTTATTAACATGGGAAGTACCTAAATTTTAAAAAAAAGCTATTGTGCATTTTTGCTCTATTTGAGTGAAACTCTACAAATTTTTATCCAAGGTTTGTGTCGTGATTAGGTTCATTGGTTTGGTTATTCTGATCATCATTTTCAGAAGTATTTTTACATTTATATTGTCTATAGCTGATGTTAATTTGTTCATCCACCAACATTTATATTATGATTTAAAGTATTGGTTCACATTGGCTTAAAATATTCGCTAAATATGGGGACAGATGACCGTTTGTCCAACTGATATATATGTATATATTTACGTGTTTATATGTAACAGGCTACCCTTACACCCAGACTACAGTAGCTTCTGCTCTGGGCCCTGTTTAAAGGACCTTGTTCTGGCCCTTCACTGGTCACCCCTCCATGCAGCACGCCACCTGCTCCTGGATCACATTCTGGAAGCCTAGGACCATGGAATTCGTTGCCAGATGGTGTTGAACATGCACCAAGGCTTATATAGGCCTCTTCTTTGATCCATTGTCCTGAGGGCTAACGTACCAATATATGCACCCCTGAGATCACAGGATAGCCAAGGGGCAGCAGTTCTTGAGGTTTATGGATGAAGCTTAGATGTATATGCTGGAATATCCACATACATGGGTGCAAGACCCCTCGTGATTCCGAATGCAGCCAATAGACCAGAGAGAGGGAGGCCAGGCAGCCCGGCTTCCCTCGTGCTGGGGTGTCCTGGCTCAGACTTACAGAATTCTGAATTCAAACATGGCCTCCCAGGTCATTGGAAAGATACTTTTATCAAGGTAGTCGAGTTTGCTAAAAAATAAAGAAAACAGAAACAAAACCCCAGCAGTTGATGGCATGGGGTAGGTAGGCCTCCATTCGGACTCTTAACCTGAGCTCAGTAAATATTAGGGGGTAGCAGTGATTGGTCTATAATGTACTTATTCTCAAACTTCGCCGTATGTGACAAGTTTCAAGTATGAATGTAAAGCAATAGCTTATCTTCCTTTGTTTTCTTTTTTCAATGAAGTGTTTCCACAACTCTATTTTCATATGTTACGTCAAAGAAGAAAGGTGCTTCATGGAGAGGTGATTGTAGAAAAGGATGATTAAATGATCCCTACAAACAAGGTGCTTTTTCCAGAATTACCAGGATTACTTGAGTCCAAGTTTGAATAACAAGAATAAGCAACTTCATGAAATATATCATGGATCGTATGGTTTCTTAAAATATAACTGAGACCCATGGTATTTGCGAGTGTTTGTCTTCATATTGTGCCAGATCTGTTTTTTTACAAGAACTATGCAAATATTATCAACTCCTGGGTAGATGCTGATCATTAAGAAAATAATTGGGTATATTACCTGAGGGAAAAAAACCTTTTTGTTGGTTTTACTAAATGCATAGCTTTTTAAATCAATGTGTAGGAATTAGTTTAATGATTTAACATTATGATACCTGCCAGTGATATTTATAAATGAAACTAAATGCAAAATTATAATAACTTGTTAATAATATGTTGGTATTTCTTGAACCTACAATTTATTTTTTCAGGTTATAAGGCAGCCTTTATGATTAATAACGATTTTTGGAAGCTTGGACATAATTTGGTAAGATTTTTGGTGTAGATAAAGTAGTACCATAAAGACATGAATTCAAGTAAATGTCAAAATTGGAAAATATTCCTTGAAAATATTTCTAGGTCATTGAAATAGTGTATACCACTAAGCAAATTTATTTTTAATTTGAATTAACCACTAAAGGACAACCTTTTCAACTGTAAGGATTTTAAGGGGTAGGAACAGTGTAAGTATACTCTGCCCCACCAGTAAAAAAAAAAGAAGAAATGATGTCTTATCATAATATTGTACTCAGAACTCTGAGAAAGACTGCTCTATACCATGGAATAATCTTGTAAAAATCATGTTACTCTTTGTGGTACTTAGGTAACTAAAAGTTTTGGGGTATGTTCTAAAAACTGACTCATTTTATTCTGAATTCCATTGAGTAGCAAAAATTTTGATAACAAAGCTTCTGTCCTCATGTTTAATAAAAAGATACAACAAAGATACTTTAATACTGCTTTGATTCTTAAGTAGGTCCTTTAAAAAATTTCCTTCCTGTATTAAAGTATGCTGATTATTATATTATTATATTAAATATTAGAGTATTAAATATGTGACTTTAAAAGAAAAGGAACTTTTGCCTACTATAGATATCTACGTGTAATTTTGCCTGTAAATGTTATGTATTGTTTCATTACCATCAGTATGTAACATTACACTTTTCAGAATTGCTGGATTTTGTGTTACCATTTCCTTTACAGATTTTTTCATGTAGAGATTTCTAGTTCAGAATGTTTTAAATAACTTGGTTTTTTAAAGGTGCTATTTCTTTGATTACATTACACTTTAATGTTTCTTCTGCAGCTGAGTGTTTTATTAAGCAATATGGATTAGGTTACTAATTCCCCAAATCCTAATGTTCTTTCTGCTGTATACTACTTGATCAGTTTTCATCTTGAATTTTTATATGGAAGAAATTTTCAGGGAGTTTTCCCCCGTTGGTAACATAGTATAAGAAATTCACATATTTATTTTATTAGATGCCTGTCTGCTGAAAAGTATTTTAAATCATGTTCCCAAAATTTGCTGGTACTCCCTTTAACCATTTGTATAACTCTTTTTTCCCTCAAGTTGTGGAATATCTTGAAGTAGGAATTGTAATTAACTTTAATAAAAATCAAAGCGCATTAAACCATTTGGTGACCTGTATTAATATACTCAAAACTTTAAATTTAGTTTGTCTTCAGTCTCTTCTATATTCAACCAATTCTAAACTGTCATTTATATAGAAAATAAAGTGCTAAACAGTAGTTTGATTTTTAAAAAGTATTTGAAATTCCTTTGCACTTGTTTCCTGTGACTGCATCTTTTGAATTTCTCCCTAAGTTGCCATAACTTTTAATAGACAAGTCAGGGCTTGAATCAAATAGAACTTGAATTCAGTCCATTGGCATTTGAAAAACATACATCAAGAAATTTTGATGCTAGTAACTTTCAATTGTATTTGGTGACATTCCTTTTGATTCTGTTTTTTTTTAAATTTTTCGTAAGTTTGGAGCTTAATATATTACACAGTATGCAAGCTTAAAAATATATTTTTCAAGGTCTTAATTTACTGTTAATACAGCAACATCCCTGATAGTTAAAACTTTTTAAAAGCATGCCAAAATAAACATAAGAAAGTCATTTTCACCAAAAGCCTTTGTTATTTGACATCTGTAGATTTTCAGAAGCATTATTTTCACATCTTTAGATTTTTAAGCATCTAATTATTGTGGGGCAATCTCATGGTTTCTAGGGATATATTGCAAGTGACCTAGAATCTTGAAATCATCCTTATTTCCCCCACAAATATTTATCCTGTATCTACCGTGTGCCAGGTACTGTGGTAGGGGAATTAACATCTTCCTCCTATCTTACCTGTCTCCACCCTACACAGTAGGGTGCAATTACTAGATCAGATTGGTTAGTAAATCGCGTTGCAAATAATTATTTGTGCTTTCATAAAATACAGTATGTTGGTGATCTGATGTGACAGGTTCTTTTATATATACATATATACACACACACACACATATATATATATATAAGCATACATTCTAGTTTAAAACTGTTTTATAACAAACTCAAAATCAGTTATAGATAATGAGACTGATACAATAAATCATTAAGGGATCACTGAAGGAAAAAGTAGTGTAAAAAGCAACACTTAAAATATTTTTCAAATGAATATGTGAAGTGTAGAGATGTTTTCCTTTTGTGTACATATAGATCTGGATTATACATACAATTGATAAAATGAAAAATAACAGCAGCACAGTTTTATAATTTCTAGTATGAACACATTTAGTGGAACTTAAAATTCAATTTGTTCATATTTTAGTGTAAATTTAAAAAATATTTAAACATTAAGCTTCATTCTAGAAGCTTAAAAGTGTATCCTAAAGATTTTCGATTTTTTTTTTTAATGTTCCTGTTAGAACTTAAAAATATTTTTGTCACTCTTTATTTTGAAATAATCTCAGACTTACAGGAAAATTGTAAGAATAGTGGAAAGAGCTCTTCTAGAGCCTTCACTTGGATTCCCCACTTGTTAACATTTTGTCCCATTTGCTGTAGCAGTCTCTCTTTTCAAAATATTTTGTGAACCGTTTGGGAGTAAGTTGAAAACATTCACCTCGGAATTTCTTCAGTGTGTATTTCCTAAGCACAAGGACATTCTCCTACATTGCCACAGTACAATGATCAAAATCAGGAAATCAACATTGATGCAATACCTTTATCTGATCTACATATCCTATTCCAGTCTCATCATCGTGGATGGATACACACACACACACACACACACACACACACCTGTGTTCTGCGTCATGATTCAATCCAGGTCCAGGAATTACATTTCATTGTCATCTCTTAGTCTAGAGTGGTTCCTTGGTTTTTCTTCATCTTTCATGATGTTGACATTTTTTTTTCAACAGTAAGGACAGTTTTGTAGTCAGCTCTCAGTTTGGGTTTGTTTGATGTTTCCTCATGATTAGACTTCATTTATGTACCTTTGGGCAGGAATATTGATTCGTTCCATTTCCTGGTGATACTAGCTTTGATGTTGTAGGGTTTTTGTTTTTCAATGTCTTGGTTGCAGAGTAGCACATAGGTATTTCAATAGTAGTAGAAAGCCTTTTGTTCTAATTCACAGGAGTTTGTGAAATGAAGCATTGGGATTTTTTTTTACCTGATTAATATGCTTTTATTCTGATACGTGAAGATTGTTGTCTTATTAAGTGCTTAAAAATACTAAATTCTTTATATATATGCAATTTCCAGGCATATTAATAACTCAACCTTTATGTTGACTTTTATGCCCCTACATTATACTCTATAAAAATCTGTGATTAATTTACTTCGATTTTACTTAAAAATTCTTAACTACAGCATTCTGTTCTACATTACTATAGGCTCTTACCATGTTTTTCTGCTTTACTAAAATGATGTATGATGTAAGATTGAGATTGCTGTAAAAATACATTTTGTTCCTTGATTTATGATAATGCCTTACCCCTTTATGTTTAGATGTAATTTGTAAACTTTGAAAATTAAACATTATTCTTAAATCCACTTAACACTTTGTGGTTTTAACTTTGAGGACAATGATGGTAGAAAAATGGTTCTTGGATCATAATTTTTATAAGGGTCATCTGAGAACCTGAGAGCCCTTTCTTTAGAGATGTTGCATCAGCAGCTATGGGACCCAGAAATCTGCATTTTTTTAGCAAGGTGCTAGGCAATTCTGGTGCAGGCAGTTCAGTTGTCCCACCAGCCTTTGAGAAACATAGCAATAGAGAAATATCAAGAACAATGGGAGGTGACTTCTTACAAATGCCATATTCAATGTACCTAATAGAACTGAAAAAAAATCAGCATTCGTACAATCATTCCTAATATATTGTTTGCTACCAAAGCAAACACCATAGTTTTAAGTTTATAAAAATCAAAAACTTGATGTTTCCTAGCATAAAGTAGTAAAATATTTTGTGTGTGCTTTTTAAGCAAGTATTATTTCATGGACATATAATTTATCTGACCATTCACCGAAGGTAGTGTAAATCCCAAAAGAGAGAACAATAGTAAAATCTATCCAGCCTTTTTTGCTGTATTGAATTTAATGACATGATATAACGGACATCATTACAGTTAGAAACTATTACTATGTTAAAAGATTTTTGTATGGTGGCATTATTAATGGAATAGAACTTCTAGTGTTGTGTCTTTTTTTTTTTTTTTTAAATACGCTCCCCTAACACACACACACACACACACACACACACACACACACACACCCATCTTGGAGAAGAATATATTCAAGATTGTGGGAAACGTATATGCTTGTTTTTGAGAAATATGCTTGACAGAAAATAATTATAATTTGCCTGAATGATTTTTAATTTAATCATAAGTTGACTAAAATAGGTTTGTGATTAAATTAATGTGTTCAGAAGCTGGTTTTATTGAGTTAAACTTTCACTGAACTTTATTAAAACCCCTATAACGGAAATAAATCTTAATAACTGAGGAAATGGGAAGATTAATTTACATTAAGTGTACTCAAGAAGAAAAAAATGACTTTTAAACAGTTTTCAGCTTGGAGAATTTAGATTTTTGAGCATCAAATATTCTTTTTTTTTGAAGCTACTAGTACGACTTTATTTGTAACTTACATGCGCAAGGATTTGCTCCAAAATCTTGTATTACTTTTTTGTTTCAATTCCAAAATCAACATATATGACATATTTTATGTAAAAACTGAATTTATAGCATTAAAAATGTGTTACATCTTTTTATGGAGTTGAAATTTCATAAAGTTTAAAATTTCAGAATAGATTTTTTTTTGAAGTAGAGTTAATACTGTATAGTAAATAGTAAAATCTTGTTGTAACAATGGTTGATAGCAAATAACTGACAGGTAGCAGAAGTTGTGAGTGTAGCTAGTAAAAAGGCTTTTTAGAAACCATTATTTTGTGAAAATACTGATTATTTAAAAGTTGTATATTTATAGTTACAAGGCATTTTTGGCTCTGAAAAATTCCCAATTATTTAGTATGTTTATGGAGTTATTATTTGCTTTGTTTTTGGAAAAAAGCGTTTAAAACTATTTCCATGAATTAACTTTAGATGCCTGTATACCTTGTAAACACTCATTCAATTTCCCTGCTTTAAAATATGTTTTTAGTTGGGTAAACATTAAAAGAAGAAAATAAGTCATGACTACATATATTTTAAAGTTTTGTGGATTTGAGACTGAGTTGTTTTACTACCAATTCTAATCTTGTAGTAAATGAAATGGATTAATTTAAAGCTATACATATTTCCTTAGGGGTAAAGATGGATTTATTTTTTGGAAAATATTACCAAAATAAAAAATTATAAACAGTACCTTTGGATATTGTTATAAGATTCTGATGACAAGCATTTAAAAATTCTCTTTCATCAGCTGCATTCAGTGGTGAAATGGTGGCGTGTGTCATGGCTAAGAGCTGGGGCTTGGGAGTAAAACTTGCATTAGATTTGGGAAAAACCTATTTCACTTTCTTAAGCCTCGAAGTCCTCATCTGTCAAAATGGGGTAAGTGGTTGTCTGAGAAGCAAATGAAGTAGCCTCTGTAAAGAAGTAGCACAGATCTTGGCAGATACAAGCACCCAGTGCAGGTTAGTTATTGTTGACGACATCGTTGCTTTTCATTGTTTTATAACAGCCGTTGTACTACTTGAAATTCTGAAGTCATACCAATCTCACTTGTTTCTTGGGAAGAATTTAATATCAGTTATAGAGAATAGTTTGGGTAGAATTTTCTTATCCTGTGTGTTTTCTTCTTTTATTGATTTTGAAAGATTGCCTACATTTAGCTATTTTTCTTGTCTTGAGTTAGATACAGGAGGCTCCAGCAGTTTCATTTAGTAGCAGAGTAGTGGAGAGGAGCTTCCTGTAAATTGGTCTCCTTTGGGACATATATGGTATCCTGCTGGCTGTGGTTTTTGACAGTGAGTATTTCAAATAAGGTAGACAGTGTGGTGAGATATTTTGCAGCCAGCCTGGCCCCCCGGCAGTGCTTGCAGGAAAGAAAGAGTGGGGCTTTGATCACTGTCAGGAGTGCCAGGGATGGGGATGTGTGACTACTATCGTCACAGCCGAGATCCTTTTAGAGAATTGCATTGTGTCAGCATATTATTAATAATTTTTATGTATGGTATTAATTGAAGAATATAAAATTTTATAGGTTTCTCAAATGAGGAATTCCTTAATCAGAATATGATGAGATAATTTTGTTCAGAAATGCTTCATTAATCTGCCATTGTTAGGAATAAGATGATTTTTCAAAAAACTTAAGCTCAAGATAAGTCCCCATTTAAAGCAATTAGATGTAAATCTCTTTCATCCTAAATGGTACCCAAAATATGGATTATAAATTATCTTCTGTCATTTCTAATCTGAAAAAAAAACCAGATGACTAGATTAATAAGAATTGATCGAAGTCAAAGGGCCCAGCTCTTGTGGTTTGCGTGAGTCAAGTTCACTGGTGTTAGTGGGAACATTGAAGTTCATGTTGGCTGTCCAGAAAGGACAAAATTAAAATAATACAGAATGACGCAGAGTAAAAAAGTGTAAGTTCCTCTTCAATTCTTCCCTTTGCCCCAATAATCAGGGCATTGATGACAGTTTGGTGTCTTTTTAGATCTTTATAGAACACACATTCATTCTTTCTCTTTCCCTTTACACACAGAGACACACAGACACACACAGGAGTAGCTGAATAAAAGAAACAATCTATACATATTTTATGATTTTGCTGTTTTGCTCACAGTGTCTTGCATATTCATGATTGTATGTATGTATGTGCATTTCATAATGTATTTTTCTCCATTGATGGACATTTTTGTTTACAATTTAAAATTATTTATAGGTACACAGAAATAACCATTTCATAATAAAATGGTGATGATAATACTAATATCAACATGGTATTGATCTATTCACTGAAATTTATTATTATGTACAAGGCCATGTGTTATTTATCTCATTTAAAAATAACGATGAATCGAGGTGTACACTATTATAATAAACATTTTACCAATTAAGAATCAGTCTCGGATTGGAGAACTGGCCAGGTATGGGGAGAAAACAAAGAGGAGACCTCTCATTGATAGCACTATTTTAAACTTTCTAGGTTTTGAACCATGTGAATATATTACACATTTTTTTTAAAGAGGGAGTGGTCAGTTACCAAATGCAGCAGGAAGTTCAGATGGGCAAACATGGGAAGATGTCACTTATTTTTGCCGAAGATTAGTTCGATTATGAACTTTACCGGAACAGATCTGGCCTAGCTGGTATCACTTGTACCATATTCTATGAACTGGGCAGGTGCAGGGCCAGCTGAGACTAAAGGGAGGGGAAAGTGACAAATAATTTGTGACTATCTTTAATTACAGGAAGTAAGGAAGCCTTTGCCAGAAATTAACTATAACTAAAATGCCCACTGCACAGCTCATTACAAACAAAAATTCCAGCTGAGAGAATTACAAACTTATTTGAAGGAAGTTAAGACCATTCTTCTAAACAAAGTGAGTACCCCACCTCCCTCCTTCTACCCCCTGTAGATCAAAGAGGGGTATCAGCACCAGGCTACTTAGTCCAAGATACTTGGGACCTTGGAAAATCGTGTTTAGTGAGTTCTGCTTTGGAATTATGTTCTCTGCTTACCTTCAGGAAACTACAGTAAACAGTCACAAGCGGATTTTTTTCAGATCCTAGTACTAGGAAATCTTTGTGGCCTGTGAAGAATTGATATGATTATTTCTTATAATCAATACTAAACTTACAACATATTAGATAAAGAAAATCAGAAAAATTTGCAGGTCAACTTTAATAATGTAAGAAGATACGACCTGCATTAATGTACATGTGAAGTATGCCTAAGTGATGGTTTTCTGCTCTAGATTTTCTTCACTGTTCCACGAAGTTAATTCTTTCTATTTCTACTTTTCCGGTTTAATATATGGTTCTTAGAAATTTTTAAAAATCTTTTGGAAAATGAAATAATGAATGAATGAATCAGCCAACAAAAACAAAAGTACTGTGATCACAGAGGGAGATAAACACCTTAAATTCACACCCTAAGGCCTGAAAGCAATAGTTTGTTCGTGAGAGGAGCCAGACCAAGAGGATATTGAATCCTTAAGCATCAGAGGAAGTCTCAGTGTGGTTAGAAAGGGGATCTTGGAGGTTCCCCAAATACCTCATCTTCCCAGAACTCTTGTATATAGCTGCCCCGTTCTGCAAATCAAGAATAAGAGAATTTCCTTAATCCAGTAGCTAATATCTAGAGGGTGCCTACAGTAGATACCACACCGAAGGGTGTTGAATGTTTTCCTTCTGGTAACAAGTGTGTCCACTATTAAATTTTTGATTCAGCCTTGTTCTGGAGGTCATGGCCGATGGAATTGGTGTGTGTGTGTGGTGGTGGTGGCGGGTGGGGCGGGGGTAAGTGTAAGGATAAGGAAGAAAGAATTAAAACTGTTGTTATTCACAGATGATATTGTATATGTGGAAATAGTGGGAAATTCGGAAGAATCTATAGATAAACTCAGCGTTAACAAGTGAATTGAGCAGATTCACTGAATATAAGGTCAATACACAACGTCAATTATCTTTTCTATATACTAACAACCACCAAATATATGTAAAAATTTCCATTTACAATAGCACCTACAAATAAAGCTAACCCAAGATGGGCAAAGGCTGTACACAGAAACTACAGAAATTAAGAAAGACAGTAAAGGAGACCTAAATAATATGGAGAGATATGTTCAGGGATTGAGCAACTCAGTATTATTGAGGTGCTAATTCTGCCCAACTTGATCTATAGATGAAGTGCAAATCCAATTGAAACCCCAGGAAGATTTAAAAAAAATAAATAAACCATCACACAGATTCTAAAATTTATACTGCAGTGCATAGGGACAAGAATAATAAAAGCTAATCCTAAAGAAATGTGAGGATTTACATCTCCAAATCTCAAGCCTTAATTGCTGCTTTAGTCTTTAAGACACTATGGTATTGTGTAAAGACAGAAAACAACCTGAAGCAGAACAGAGATGAGAAATACTCTGATAGGTAAGATGGTTTTAATGGTGCTGGGCCAGTTAGGTATCTGTTAGGGAAAAACATGAACCTTGCTTCCTACCTTACACCATATATAATATAAAATTTAATATGGCATGAATCAGAGACTAATTTGAAGGGTAAAATCAAGCTTCTGGAAGAAAACATAAGAGAACACATTCATGACCTTGTTGGGAAAGATTTCTTAAGCAGGACACAAAAAGCAGCACAAAAGGAAATAAGGAAATTGGACTTCATTAAAATTAGGAACATCTGTTTATTAACAGCCTTCTTTAGAGAATAAATAAGCAAGCCACAGCTTGGGATAATATATTCATAGTACGTGTACCCAACGAAGACTCCAATCTAAAATAAAGAACTATAAACCAATGAGAAAAATATTAATATTAGAATAAGCACTTCATAGCAGAGCTTATTCAAGTGTCCAATAAACATATGGAAAAGTGCACAAAGTCATGAGTCATCAGAGAAATGCAAGCTAAAACCATGAGGTATAACACACCAGAATGGCTAAAATTAAAATGATGAACAATATACTGTTTCCAAAGGTGTGAAACAACTGGAACTCTCATATACCACTGATGGGGGAGTAAATTTGGGAAACTGCCCATATCTGTTAGAGCTTTATATATACCTACCCAGGGACCCAGCAATTTCATTCTTAGATATATACCCAGGAGAAATGGTGCATGTGGTCACCAAAAGATATGTGAATGCTTCTCTTTTAAAAAATTTATTTATTTATTTTTGGAGACAGGGTCTTGCTCTGTTGCTCAGGCTGGAGTACAGTGGTGTGATCATAGCTCACTGTAACCTTGAACTCCTGGGCTCAAGTGATTCTCCTGTCTCAGCCTATGGAATAGCTAGGACTACAGGCACACACCACCAAGCCCAGCTAATTTTTTTGGTTTTTAAATTTTTTGTAGAGACAGGGTCCTGCTTTGCTGCCTAGACTGGTCTTGAACTCCTGGCCTCAAGTGATCCTCCCATCTCGGCCATACCAAAGCACCGGGATTACAGACTTTAGCCACCATGCCTCGCTTTGTACAAGAATACCTTTAATGTCATTCTTTATTATAGCCCCAAACTGGAGGCAAGCCAACTGTCCGTTAAGAGTAATGGATAAATAAATTTAATGAATTTTTATCAGTCAATAAGAAATCACTGCTATATGCAACAATAAGAATGAATCTTGTAGACCTAATGTTGAGTGAAGGAAACTGGTACAAAAGAGTACATTCTACATAATTCCATTTAAAAGCAAGCTCAAAAATAGGCAAAACTAATTTATGGTGATTGAAATCAGAATAGTGGTGAACTCTGGTGGGGAGTTATTGGCAAAGGAGGCATAAAGTGCTAGAAATATTTCAAATCTTGATCCGGGAGCAGATTATGTTAGTGGATATGTTAGTTTTCTTCTGCAGTGTAACAAATTACCACAAACTTGGTGGTTTGAGACAACACCCATTTATCATCTCGAAGTTCTGAAGGTCAGAAGTCCCAGGGGGCTCAGCTGTGTTTTCTGCTTAGGGTCTCACAAGATTGAAATCAAGGTGTCAGCTGAGCTGGGCTCTTGTCTGGAGACTCTTAGGAAAAATTCACCTCCAAGCTCATTCGGGTTTTTGATAGACTCCGGTTCCTTGTGGTCCTAGGACTGAGGTCCCCACTTCATGCAGACTGTCTGTTGGAGGCTGCTCTCAGCCGCTCAAGGCCACCACATTCCTTCTCATGTGTCCCCTGTATCTGCAGAGCAGCCGTGGTGTGCCGAGCCCTTCTTATCCCTCAAGGCTCTCTGACTTCTTCCCTTGCCTTCAGTTGGTAGAAAGTTCTACTCTTAAGGGCTCAAGAGATTACACTGGGCCTTCCTGAGTGATGCTGGATAATCTCCCTATCTTAAAGTCAGCTGATAAGTAACCTTAATTATATCTGCAAAGTCTCTTTTGGCACATAACGCAACATGTTCACCAATGTGACACCAGGAGGTGAGGGTTATGGGGCCCGAATTTTGCCAACCATAATAGGAATGGGTCAATGTAAAAAGTCATTGTGTTGGCTGGGTGCAGTGGCTCATGCCTATAATCCCAGTACTTTGGGAGGCTGAGGCGGGAGGATTGCTTGAGGCCAGGAGTTCAAGACCAACCCGGGCAACATAGTGAGACCCCCATCTCTAGAAAAATGAAAAAGAGTCCTTGAGTTGGATCCTTAAGATATATACATTTTGCCATTTGCATATTGTATCTAAATAAAAATTAATAAAAATTAGTATGTGGACAGTTAAGATAAGGACATGGAATCAGAGGCAGAAAGGCAATCTTGGTAAAAATAACTGAGAAAACCCACAGGTGGGAAAATAACAGCATGCGTACAGAGAGCAGCGAGGAGTTCAGCTGGAACCGAGCCAAAGAGTATATAAGAGACATCAGGAAAAGTTAAGTCTGGAGAGGCGGGTTTGGATCAGATTAGCTGGCATTTCACATCAGTCCCAGAGTAGAGCTGGGTGACCAGAGGCACAGCAATGTTAGAACGCTATTGCAGGAGTTCAGGCAACAAACGAAGTGGGCCTGCAAAAGCACTGGGCTCTCGGCAGTAAGAGGGATCGCTGTAACAAAGACCACAGGAGTTGAAATGAAAATGACTTCATAAAACGAAGGTGCATTCTTGTTCGTAATAGAGACTTTTAGTTGTCCCCCAAATCTGTTCTCCATTTTTCTAGTAATTGAACCCTTCAGTTTTAACTTGGCACTGAGAATGAAGGTATTTTCCAGTCTCCCTTCCAGCTAGGCGTGGCTGGATACCTCAGTTCCAGACAACGGAGTGTGAGTTGAAGTGACATACAGCTTCCGGGAAGCATGCTCTTAGTGGCATGTGGTTGTGGCGGCAGCAATCCCTCTTGGGACATGATGGATCTTGAAACACCCCAGGCATAGTGGAGCAATAGGATACAGGAGTGTGGATCTCTAGCGCCATGGAGAAGCTACAAGGCTGCTGAATACAGCTGTGCAGTCATACACTGCATTAGCATAGTGAGCACCATTCCCATAGTTCACAATGGGAATGGGACCCCGTAGAGTTGTGCAGTGTACATCCTGCACAACCTCACATGGTAGCCCAGAACCACGTGCACAGGGAGGATAGCCTGGAGGAGTTAGTCTTGGGAAGCTTACACTTGAACAATTTAAACTACTATTGTTTTGGATATGTGTTTCAGCTTCTGAACCTACAACACAAGTAGTACAAGGTTCTAAATCATAGTTAGTGACTTCGGTGTTTTGGTGTCCTTTTAGCAAAGAAAGGGGAATCAAAAGGAGTAGTGGTTAAGGGGTGAGATTATAAGATTTCCCAAGTGAATGCTAAGTGCAAAGCCCTGTGATCAGAGCTGTGGGGAATACAAAGAAAGGACGGTCCCTGCCCTCCGGGAACTTGAAACCTAGTGTGGAAAAACACATGCATACCAGTAACTTCAGGGAATATCGTCTTCAGGGAATTTACAATCTAGTGAAGAAATATATATTTATACCAATAATTTTAATACGCAGGAGTTAAGTGAGGCTTGGGAAGCACCAATCTAGTAAGAAAAACACATTCATACCAATAACGGTAACATGGAACAGGAAAGCAAGTACTGGAGGTATTTGTGATATTAAGCAGAATGGAACTAGCTAGTTTCAGGTCTCCAAATCACATTTGTCAGTTTTCCCTTAAGATATTCTTACGTTATGAGATACGGTACTGTAATAATTTTTCTACTTCAGTACCCTTTGACATCTGGTGTCTTTGCAGCGCAGAAGCAGTCTGCCTAGTATATTTTAAAGATTCTTTCTTTCCAGAAACAAAAAAGGAAAAATCAATATTTTTTTATTTGCACAAGAAAATGAAAACATACTTGGCCTCAGAGGAACAGAACATCTAATTTATTTTACCATGTTTTCTAAATAGTACTCTAGAGAAGCTTATATTTATGGACAGTATCTGAATATGACCTTTAAAATACATTGTTTGGGTAGTTTTGTTCTTAACACACTGTGATGATACTAATATCCTTTAAAAGGAAATGAGGTTGAAAAAATAATGTGTATGTGTGTATTTTTGAGGTGTGAGGACCAAGCCCAAATTCTGCAGGTCTTTGCTCAGTATTCAAGCCATTCTCATTGCAGCAGAGATTTACTATTAAAACCCACAACAAATATTTATTGAGGACCTATTAAGAGAACTGCTCTACTGAGCGCTGCGAAAGTGTGGTTTATGAGATAAATTCTGTGTTCTCATACAGTAAGTCCCTACCCAAAAGGAGACATAGAAACATATACATAAATAACCAATACAGAGTGTTAAGTAGAGGCCAAAAGGGTTGTGACTCCATAGGGGAGGAAAAGATTAATTCTTACCAGGGGAAGCTGGAAGGCTCCGTTGGAATGATGGCTAGTAAAATATTGGTAACACTGCGACATGCACAGTTAGAAATGAATATGGGAATGGGGCCAGATTGGGAAGAGTGGACCGTGCAAACCAACGAAAACAGAAAGGCAAGGGGAATATAAGATAAAAACAAGGGGTGGGGTGTGGAATGAGAGGCAAGGCTGAAAAAGTACGTTGTGTGGATTCGTGTCTCTTGGGGAGGCATGGTCTTTGTTCAGCAAGCAGACAAAGGCCATCAGGGATTTCTGATCATGGTGGTGACAATCCCATCTGTGCATTGTCAAGGTGGGAAAGACAGGCGTCAAAGATCGAAGGCTGGAGGCCAGGTGGGATGTTGCTGCGTTATTCTAGGTGAGCAATCCCAAGAGCCTAGGTTAACGTAGAGTCAAAATGGATGGGTGTGTAGCTCACCTCCAAGCAGCAGTAATTCAGGGATCCAGGCTCCAGGCTCCCCCTTCTTTTTCTTTTCTTTTTTTTTTTTTGAGACAGGGTCTCACTATGTTGCCCAGGCTGTACTCGAACTCCTAGGCTCCAGCGATGCTCCTGCCTCAGCTTCCAAAGTAGCTAGGATTACAGGCACACACCACCACACTTGGCTATTCTTTCTATCTTATGGCTGTGCCATCTTTAACATACGGATGGCTTCCAGGTCCAAAGCGCCTGTCTTTATCAAGTTAACACAGAGGAAGAAACACACAGATTTACATGCAGGCAGTTTTTATGGGCCATATGTGGAAGTGGCATTCATGGTTGTTCCACTGGCAAAAACTTAGTCACATTGCCGAAACAAATGGCAAAGAACGCTGGTACACAGGAGAGTGTAAAACACTGCATCAGAGTTGCCTCAACATTGATCACTAAGATGAACTTTTTTTAATTGTTTGAATCTCTGCAAGTCTTGATATTGTCTTTATAAATTTGAAAGAGCTGTTCGTCTGATAGAGATATTTGCCTTTTGTCTATTGCTTTTGCTGCAATTTCTCTTCCTCTCTATTATTTCTTACAGTTATGAGCTTCCCATATCCTCTCCCCAGTAAACACATGTGCTTTGATGTACACAAGCTGTTTCTATTTTTCTTTGTGATATTTCTCTCTATAATTTGAAACCATAGAAACCCATATATAGTAGAATCTATGTGGGGCTTTGTGTTTTATGCCATTGGTCTACGTATTTATTATTTTTTGCGATTCTTCTCAGTAGGTGTTTGAAAGATATTACAGAGATGAGGGAACGATGTGTGTGATGAAAAAAGGAACCAACCAGTTAAATTTTGCATGCAATTTTCTTCAATTTATTTCAATCTCTCAAATACCAGCTGAGCGTGTGTGTCTGTGTGTCTGTTGCAGGAAGGGGAGCGGTGAGGATGGACAAAAGAAGGCAGTGAAAGATTGTAGGGGATTAGAGTAGAGCTGGTGAGCTGGTCAATTTTGGGGGGCTCATGCTGTCAAAGAACAAAATTGCAACAAATTTTGGTGAAATATCTAATTGGCTTTTATTAGCACTTCATGAGTCAGGCAGTGTCTTATCTGTGAAATAGAAAAGGCGCTCCCGTGAGCTGAGCAAAGGAGGTGGGCTTTGTAGGCACAAAAGGGCCAAAGAAGCAGAAACAAGGAACAAAAAGCAGAATGGTAATTTCAAAGTTCCTTTCCTAATAGGGTTAAAGCAGAGGGGACTTTCTCATCATGCCTGCTTGGGTTAACTGAGCCCCTTCTGATTGGTTGCTGTGAATTTCCTGTTTTTTTTTCATTTTAAAGTTCACTTTGATTAGGTGGCACCTAACACAACTGTGACATCATTCTGGCTTCGTCTGGTCTGTTGGGGCCTAGTGCAGGAGCTCAGTCTAAATTAATGGCCTTATGGCCCGGTGTGGTGGCTCACTCCTGTAATTGGCACTCTGGGAGGCCGAGGTGGGAGGATCGCTTGAGCTCAGGAGTTCGAGACCAGCCTGAGCAACAGTGAGACCCCATCTCTACTAAAAATTGAAAATAATTAGCTGGTTGTGGTGGCACGCGCCTATAGTCTCAGCTACTTGGAAGGCTGAAGCAGGAGGATCCCTTGAGCCCAGGAGTTTGAGGTTGCTGTGAGCTAGGCTGATGCCACGGCACCCTAGCCTGGGCAGTAGAGCAAGACTCTGTCTCAAAATATAAAATAAAACAAAACAAAACAAAGCAATGGCCTTCTGTAAATTTCATTTAACAAAGCAATAATGCGTCTACATTTCTATATTGGTTTAATGGATTCCAAACGGCTTCTGAATTGTCAGACTTGAAGGAACACAACTTTGTATTTTGGCTATTATTATCTGATTTAAACAAGGTTGCAAAATGAGTCATAAATGGCCATGAACTAAATTCAGTTTCTCATATTTTCCTCCAAATGAACCAAGCAAACAACCTAGAGAAGTATTAAAATTAAGGACATGTAAAAAAAATAATGTCAGGAAGGTAACAGTGTGGCGTTTAATAAAATAATTTCATTTTTTAGGAAGGGATAGGATAAATAACTCTTTGAATAAACACTGTGATAATTGTGTGTTGAATTCATATTTCTTCCTGCTGAAAGACAAAAAAGAAAATGACTCCAAGTGCAAAGAAATTTATAGTTCGGTTATGAGAATGAACTGAAAAATAGAATTGTAACTGCCTGAGGCTTATTTGAATTTATAATGAAGGGAATTCAGAAGTCAAGCGGTGTAGACTTGATAAGCCCAATGTTGTGATCATTTCTAAGATTCTCCAGATTTCTTGATCATATAAAAATTGCTTGCAAAACAGTTATTGGCAGTGTATGAATCCGGAATTTAGTACAGTGCAGGGAAAAAGTTCTTTGCGGAGTGAATCCGTAGAGGCATGATACAAACAAACCTTCATCTATTTATTATAGTTCATGGTCTGGTCATGTCCTCTGCCAAAGCTTTTCTGGGAAACCGTACGGAGAAAATGATTTGCTGGCCTCGCTTGTGACTTGACTTCATTCCTCTCAGTGGGAGATCACTTTACATTTCCTTAATTGCAGGGACAGCTTGTGTGGTTGGCAGTTGTTTGAATTGAGAAATGGACTTTAATGAACTACGGTTTCTTTTGCTGGGCTGCAGTTTAAGTAGTCATAGACTAAATTAACAGCCGTGGTCAAAGCACAGACGACAGCTGTGTCACAGAAAAGGACAGGTAAGAGTTTATTTTGTGCTACTACATTAGGATCATGCTCTTAAAATAATGGGTTTTGCAACTTCACACTTTTGAATTATATGGCCATTTTTTTTTTCTTATGGTACCTAAAGCCTCCTCCAAGGTAATGTTATAAACCTCTGGTGTCAGGAGGGAGAAAGAAACCTGGCTGATTGCATAAAGAAATTTGTACACATCTTGTGATTTACAATACATGGTCTTGGTTTTCTTTTCTCATTGTGACCAAATGCAATAAGTCATGAACAGTATGCCTAGTTAACATCTAAGGATACACACGCAGATAAAGTTTAAGTCATATGGACTAACGGAGTAAAAATTAGAACTATAATTCTTAACCTTTAATTTAACAAGTGGTGCAGCTTCTTCTACTTCTATATACTTTACAAACTTTTCTTCATGCATTTTGAAAGCACTTTCTATGAGACATTATGCAAATTAAAATTATTAGTATTAAATTTGTTTTGTTCATTCTGAGTTCATTATCTCCTGGGGCACTGAACTTGCCCAATACTTTTCCAGAAAACTGTCAACGATGTGCTTTAAATGTCTTCCTACTCATTTGTCATTTTGATCAATAGATTTAGATTAACGTATGGTTTTGTCTGTTTAAAAGCCACGTAGCAGTCTTGCAACAGAAGATGGCAATTTTGTGACTTAAGTTTACAACGCATCCACCTTCCCAAAGGATTGGACGAAACAAAACGAAACAAAAATCTAGTGAGAAAAACTACATCGCAAAAGAGTCTTTGTTTTCTCTTGTGGTGATTTTAGCATCTTAGTCCCAGTGATAAAATAAAAAGATATAGAATTCTAAATATCTCTTGCATCTAGCGGGGATGAGCACATCCAAGTTTGCCCTCAGACTTTGCAAATTTTAGCGCTGAAAGTTCCTCTTCCTGGGAAATGCCTCAGTCCCAGGCAAACCAGGATGGTTGGTCACCCTCCTTGCACATGAAGGTTGCATAGATAGGGTAGGGTTCAGGAGTGGCTTGCTTCAGGTCTCAAATAGTGTCATCTGGATTCTACCTCTTAGATCTGCTTTAGGCTAGGCTGCGTTCTCAGGCCTTACGAGGTGACCACTGATGGTTTCAGCCTCCTTAGTTCAGTGTAAAGAAGTCAAACTTCAAACCTATGTCCTCACTCGATCAAAACCAGTGGAAGTGGAGAAAGCATCTGTCTTCCAGAAACCCTCAAACATCACTGGATTTGGTGGGTTTATGCACCCACTGTTGAGCCAATTGCCATGGATGGTTAGTTGGAATAATCTGATTGGTTGTGCCAATCACGGTCCATTTCTGGGGCTGAAGATGGAGTTTACATCACCCAAACTACATGATTGACAGCACAGTTTCCTAAAAAAGAAACTTTGGTGTCATAAAAAAGGGAGATATTAATAATATTGGCTATCAGATAGCAATATGGCAGGTTATTACCTTGCTAACAATTAAGAATGAGTGTAGGGAACTTTCGCTTCTACACAGGACATAGCAAGTAGCAGCAGGTCACAGTGCCTGCTTTAACAATTAGGGCAAGCAGATAAATTATAAAAATTGTATTTTTAAAGACTGAGGAGAGATGATCAATCCAAGAGGACCAGACCGGTGGTTCTCAAACTATGACACGTACCAGAATCACCCGGAGGGCTTGTTGAGACAGACTGCGGGGGCCCACGCTGCAGAATTTCCGACGCAGTCAGTAGGAGTTGACATTTATTTTATAAATCTAGAGCAAAGATAGTAAGTCGAGTAATGGCAAAAAGAACAAAGGAAGAGAAGACTTGTCATTTCTATTTCAGCTCTCTTCAAATGGTTGAAAAGCTATTATTTGAAAAACGTTTATTATTGAAAAACGTTTTGCCTTATTTCGTATGGCTCCTGTTTGGAAATCAAGGACCGATAGGAAGAGTTAGAAGCAGGAAAATTTCCTTGTAATTTCTTTGGGTATTGTGGATTGTTCAGCAGTGACACATTTCACCCGTCCTGGCATGGCCGTCCCCAGGCATACGTGTGGGTTTGTCATTCCTCCTTTTTGGAAGTGGAGTCTTTTTTTTTTTTTTTTTTTTTTTTTTACCTCTTTGTTTCTGGGCTATCCTTGTGGCTTTGACCAAAAGAATGTTCTGGAGCCTAGGTCTTTAGCAGCCCTGTGGTTTCTACCTTCATTCTTTTGGAACACCGCCCTGAGACATATAATGGAGTCAGTCTAGTGTGTTAACGGAAGAAAAAAACCCAAACTCTGTAAAATAATTTAAAGAGGTTTATTCTGAGCCAAGTGTGTGTGACCGATGGCCTGGAGCACATGATTTCAAGAGGTTCTGAGAAAATGTGCCCACGGTAGTTGGGTTACAGTTCGGTTTTATACATTCACAGAGACAGGAATTACACATAAGACCGTAAGTCAGTATGTGGAAGGCACAGATTGGTTTGGCTGGAAAATGTGGGACATCTTGAAGCAGAGACTTACAGGTGACAGGTGGGTTTAAAGAGTCTTTGATTTGTAATGGGTTAAAGACATGAAGTTTGTCTTTAAGGGTTAGGGTTAGGGTTAAGGTTTTAACTTAAGATAACGATGTCTGTTAATCAGAGACAAGCCACTGGACATTTGCCAACTCAAGTGATCTGGTAGGTAAATTGATGGCCTGCAGGTGTGCTTTAAGCTTTGTCTTGCATGGCCTTAGGCCTGCCAATGATTTGGTATCTTATTATGACAAAGAGTAACTCCAAAATGGAGTGGGCATGACAAGGCGCATTTGACCTCCCTTCACTCATGGCCAGCATCTCAGCTGTAAGGTTTTTCTGGAGTCCCTTTGGCCAAGAGGAAGTCCATTCAGTTGTCTGGGGGGCTTCAGATTTTATTTTAGTTCACAAGTGTAGAGGAGGGTGAGAGGCCGTATGGCAGAGAACCAAGGCGCTCCAGCCAACGGCCAGCAACAACTGCCAATCGGACGCAGGAGGCCATCTTGGATCTTCCAGGTCAGACAATCCTCCCCCTGAAAGCAGCTGCCTCATTGAACCCAGGCAAAAACCGGTGGGCGGCACTGCCTACCCAATCCACAGGAAAAAAAATCATTGTTATTTTAAGACATTCATTCTGAGCGTGGTTTGTTACTCAGCAACAGATAACTGAGACAGTGAAATTTGTGGTAAAGTTGTCCCACAATGTTGTGGTGCTCCCTGTGAGGTAATGAGTTCACCATCAACGAAAGTATTCAAGTGAGGACTGGGGCATCATTTGGGAGAAATAAAGTAGAGAAAGTTTAAATGTCAGAAGAGGGAAAAGACCAGATGTCCTTAAAGATTTTTTCAGATCACAAGATAATCATCTTAGGGCCCTAATTATATAATGATCACAAGGTTCGGTTTTTTTCCAATACTGGGCTTCCCTCTGCAACAGCCCTGGTGGAGCACTCCACACGAGCACTGCCAGTGAGAGCATCATCCACCTGGTATCCCTCTAATGCTCATACATTTACTCCTTGTTTTCCTTCTGAAACTGCAGAGAATAACTCTACTTTTTCTGTAAGACATCTCTTTCAATGTCCAAAGACAGTTACCTATTTCTTGAGGTTAAAGATAATCAGTTTCTTTAAATATTCTTTGAGATATGATTTGGAGATACTTTTATATTTAAGTCATACTTCCTTGGACACAATTCAGTTTTTAAAAATTTCTAAAAAGCTGACACACAGGACTAAAAACTATATTCTACATACTTTCTGATCAGTGATTCATAGGATGAGACTGTCAGTTTCCGTAGTGTGGCCTCCATACCTCTATTATTGAGATATTGGGGTTCCAGTATGGGGAGATGGGAATGTCTCATTGTGGAGAACAGACAGAGAGGGGGACAAAAGACGTTTCCTTCCGTAACTGCCAACAGAGAGCGAGCTGTCTGTCTACTTTTTGTCATTCCCTTTATGAGAAACCCTGCTTTAGTGACGGTGAGATTTCTGTCCTCTCTCCGCCGTAGCCACTAATCTCATTAACTTCCCATAGACTCAGTATGGAGCCCATGCTGTTGACGAGCTCAGTCTTCCCTGGGTCCCCTAGTTGTTGGTCACCTCTTTGGAGATGTGCCTGTGCTTCTGGCCAACCTGCAGCTAGTGGTGTTCAAGTTAATTTCCCTAATGCACGTTTTCCTTGCCCATTGATGAGAGTGACCAGCAAGCATGTAATCCCCATTTTCATTGTCCACTCCTCTTAGCCCCGGATCCATAACTTTCGGGAAGCTGCCTAGAGGTGGAGGTGGGGGTGGAGGTAGTTATAGGGGTGCTCAGCCTTTATGTCCTGGCTGCCTGGCCATACTAGGCTTTTTTCTCAATTTTTTTTTTAAGTAAACATGCTGGATTTATTGAGTCAATGAGTCAGCTATGGATCATCACTTCCTGGAAGGTGGGAGGACAGATTTATTTACCTCTGAACCTCCTGACTCAAACATTTGTTCTGTGTCCTCTGCCTGGAATGCCCTTCTTCTTGGCCTAGCAAACACCTCCTCATGCTCCAAGACTCACACTACATATCAGCTTCTCTGCAAAGGCTTCTCGTGCCCTAAGGTAGGTTGATCCTTCCCGTCGACTTAGCTACCCCTGCCCACTCTGTAGCTTTTGCACCTTTGTCTTACTTTCCGTTATACATGAGCTTCTTGAGGATAGGGATTGCTTGATTTATTTATTTTTAGAAATAGGGTCTCCCTCTGTTGCCCAGGTTGGAGTACAGTGGCACGATCATAGCTCACTGCAGCCTCGAACTCCTGGGCTCAAGCGATCCTCCCCCCTCAGCCTCCCAAATAGCTGGGACTATTGGCGCGTGCCACCGCTCCTGGCTAATTTTTTTTTTTTATTATTTTTTATTGAGACAGGATCTTGCTATGTATTGCCCAGGCTGGCCTCAAACTCCTGGCCTCAAGCCATCTTCCCACCTTGGCCTCCCAAAGTGCTAGGATTATAGGCATGAGCCACCACGCCCGGTGCCAGGTTTTTTACACTAAGTCAGTGAGATCTCAATTTCCGCTCCTTGCCCATATGACTGTAATTTAACTCTTTTGGGGGTTTCTCCCTTGGTTTCTCACAGGAGAGAATTGCATTCTATCAAAATAAGCCCTCTTCTTTTTCTCTCCCATGCACCATCTCATAGCTCTTGTTAACAAAGTCTATCAGCATATCTTAAGGGCAAGGCCAGACATCTCAGACCAAGAACCAGATGGCTTTTGAAATTCCACTTGGGAAAGTTTAATAATGCCATTCTTCACCAAGATGCCTGTGCTATTTTGTAACTAAGGGGTACGAGAGTAGTCAGTAACTCATTTTATTGTGTGGCATGTATCATCCTGACTCTTCTTATTGAGCTCGCAGCCAGTTAAACCCTGTTTCCTGACACAAGCGTGTGAAATAGACAGTCATTTGGAGAATGACAACCTCATTATGGGCTAAAAAAAAAATAAGTTAAGAACACATTTTGTTGGATTCTCTTCTGAAAAAAGCATAGGATTCCAATAGGATGAAATTTCAGATTGAAATGGTACAAGCAGGAGCGTGGTTGCGGGGCTCGGTCTCATGAGTTGAGGGGGAGGGAATGTGAGGGGTGGGGTACGGTTAGACAGGATATTAGCTGATCTGCAGATTAGGTCCCACAGGGTGACACTGACTAGCACAGAGGTGCCGATTCTAAAGAGTCTTGGATCCAGGCTGAGGAATTTAGGCTAGGCTACTGAGAGTTTCTGAGACTGAGAATTACATGTAGATATTACTTTTAATATTAATATGGTGATCATGGGCATGATAACCGGGAGAGAGGCAAATTTAGTCTTTATAATGTGCAGCTGTTAGATAAAGAAAATTTGAGTAAGCATAGAAAGAAAGAGATGCATCTGAGAGAGAAACTGAGAGGGGAAAAATAAATCTTAGAAAATCTAAAAGCAACAACAACAAAAAAAAGCCCCTCGCTGTGGCCCCGTGTGACCCAGTCCTGTATTACTGTGGTCCCCAAACCCTGGGGACTGGTCCTCAGCCTGTTAGGGACTGGGCCACAAAGCTCCACTGCCTCGACCCCCACCCACTTCCACCCCCCCCGACACCCCGACCCCCATTTGTGGAAAATTGTCTTCATGAAACTTAGGGACCAGGGCTGCTGAGCAAGAAGCGAGCGGCTATCAAGCAAAGCTTCATCTGCATTTACAGCCTCTCCCCATCTCTCGCATCACCGCCCGAGCTCCGCCTCCCCTCCGTCTCCCACCCCACTATCCCATGGAAAAATTGTCTTCTATGAAACCAGGCCCTGACGCCAAAAAGGTTGGGGACCACTGCTTGCATAAAGAAATAAAGAAGGAATAGAAAGACAATAGTAGCCACGGTCTGATTCAAAAAGTCCTGAAGATACCATAGATCTTTCTTGTTAAGTTTCCTTTCTAGGAGTTTCATTCAAAATTGCACACAGAATTCCTAAACATTCTACTTAACCACCTCTGGCATCCCCAGATTATGCCCTTAGGGAGGCTACTGAAAATCTCTGCTTTGCTTTCCCTTTGTGGTCTCTCCGCTGCCTTTGTTCTGGCTCCAGCCTACCCACCTCCCCTGGTTCTGGACAAGGACCCTTCCCCCATGTGCAGCCCCCTGAGAAAGCCTCAGCTCTGTCTTACTAGAGGAAAGCCCAGGAGTGGGTGAGGAATAAGGACGAGGGAGTCTGATTTCCTGCATTTGAGTCCTAAGTTCCTCCACTTTCTTGTTCTGTGACCTGGGCCTAATTATTTAGGCTCAAATTCCTCATAAGCTTTATTAATAATATTACTTAATATGGCAGAATTAAAGATCAAATCAAAATGGTACAATGTCAAGTGCTTGACACACTGGTACATAGTAAATACTCAATAACTATTATATTCTCTTCCTTCCTTTCTACTTTCCTTCTAAGAAATAGACCAATACCAAGAACCTTTTCCATCGTGTTGTGTGTCATGGTTACAGTGTTGCCGACTCCTTCAGGGAAGGGCTCAGTACCTATTTTTTTCATTCGGAGTCCGGCATCTTCCCCTATCCTGTGTTTCTTCTGCTGGGGTCAGTGTGACTCCTCTGGGACCCCCTGGAGGAGTTTCGTACTCAGCCTGGCTCTCTGTAGCCACGTGTCATTCACAATCTCCCAGGGACTAGAGTTTAATCCCCTCCTGCTAAATCCAATGGTTATGTCTCAGGTAAAAGGAAGTGGATTGTACTCCCATGAAATATGCCCCTTCTGAGCATGGTTAGTCACTAGTAGCTCTCAACTCCTTCTGCAAAACACCAAGAGATGGAGATCAGGGAGATGGCAGCCCTGCTTTTGGTCCACCCTGCCATAACCCAAGGAAAACCAGAAATACGGTCCCTACTCCAATCTTGGCTCATTCTAGGTCCTCAATGAAGTTTGAAGAAGCCACTTTCCTCTGCTTACTGAGACCTTCGAGGCTTGCTGTCTCCCACTCAGAGGGAGAGGCGTTCCCACCTTCTGGGACTCACACCTACCTTCAAACCATTGCTCCAATCTCCATTTGGTTATTGCGATAGATAATTTTATGTGTCAATGTGGCTAAGCTCTGGTACCCAGATGTTTGGCCAAACTCCAGTCTGGATGTTACTGTGAAGCTGTTTTCTACAGTAGATGGGATTCATGTTTAAGTCAGTCGACTTTGAGTAAAGCAGTTTATCCTCTATAATGCGGATGGGCCTCGTCCAATCAACTGAAGGCCTTATGAACAAAAGTCTAAGGTCCTGCAAGAGGGAGGAATTCTGCCTCCAGACTGCCTTCTGACTGGAGCTGCATCATCGAGCTTCCAGCCTGCCGTCCTGCCCTGCAGATTTCAGACCTGCTAGTCCTACAATTGTGTGAGCCAATTCCTTACATAAATCTCTCCTTCTCTTTACACACACACACATACACACACACACACACGGGCACCATCAGTTTTATTTCTCTGGAGACCCCAACTAACACAGTTATCTTATAAAGTCACGACTGCCTTCCAGGGACCTCTTTTTCTTCCTCAGTCCCGATGGACTTCAGCAAGAACTCAGGAACTAGGAGAGCGCATAGTAAATAACTGGTTGAAGAAGATCCCAGGCTTCCAAAGGAGACCCTGTTTTTCCATCTCTAACCTCAGTTGTCTTTGGACTTAGTTTTCCAAATTATTTTCTATTTTTTTGAGTATTTCAATTAGGAACCCATAACCCTATCTAAAACCACTCCCAGTTTAAACATACGTGCCCTACATTAGATCAAAAGAAATTAAAAGAGAGTTGGGCGTGGTCGTGTGCACCTATAATCCCAGCTACTCGGAAAGCTGAGACGGTAGGATTGCTTGAGCCCAAGAGTTCAAGACCAGCTTGGGCAACATGGTGAGACTCCAACCCATAAAAGAAAAATAAAAAAAGATTAACCAAAATAATAATATACAATCCCTATATAAATGTTTGGGTGCACCTGTACTAGAAGAGATTGAATTGCAGGAGTTCTCGAATTCTTGATCTCTGCCCCCAATTGCTGTGACAATTGAAACTCCCCTGTTTGATTTCTCCAACAAAGTCTAGGGTGGGCTTGCTGTGGAGAACCACTGATTAGGAAATTCTTTTTTTGATTATTGAGCCCTTAAACTCGTGATGAGAAATGACATCTAATTTCTACACATAACAACTGAAAAAAAAAAAGTCATCTTCTTTATCTAGTACTAAACTGTTATAACCCCCAAATGAAATTTTATACAGGAATTAAACTCAATGATTTTTAAGGTCTCTTCGAGCTCTGGAAAAAAAATTTTTATTGTTGTATTAATAAAATGCACATACTTTAAAATCAATGACCTTAATCTTTTTTAAGTGTATGGTTCAGTGGCATTAAGCACATTCACGTGATTGTACAACCATTACCGCCAGCCATCTCCAGAACTTTTTCATCTTGCAAAACAGAAACTCTGCACCCATTAAACAATAACTCCCTGTTTCCCTCTTCTCAGCCCCTAGCAACCACCATTCTTCTTCCTGTCTCTATGAATTTGACTACTCTAGGGACCTCACATAAGTGGAATCATACAATATTCATCCTTTTGTGACTGGCTTATTTCACGTTAGCCTAATGTCCTTGGGGTCATCCATTTGTAGCATGAGTCAGAATTTCCTTCCTTTTTAAGGCTGAATAATATTTCATTATAGGGATACACCCCATTTTGCTTATCCATTTAGTCGTTAATGGACACTTGAGTTGCTTCTGCCTTTTAGCTATTGTGGATAATGGTGCCATGAACGTGGGTGTACAAATGTGTCTTCAAGTCCTTGCTTTCAGTTCTTTTGGGTACATACCCAGAAGTGAAATTCCTGGATCATGTGGTAATTCTATGTTTAATATTTTGGGGAACTGCCATACTGTTTTCCATAGAGCCTACACCATTTTAATTCAGAACAGTGCACGCGGTTCCAATTTTTCCACATCATCGCCAACACTTGTTATTTTCTGGTTTGTTTGTTTTTGATAATAGTCATCCTAATTGGTATGAGTCGACAGCTCTGAAGTTTTAACGGATATTTTATTTTTAATATGTTACAATGTCATAAATCACATTAGTTGAATAAAAGTTCATGAAAGGGACAGTCTAAATTATTAATAATTTTTTATTTTCTAACAAAAGCTTGCATTTAAATAGTATTAATAATATGTGTTCATCATAATCAAATTGTTAAACTTCAGGCAAAGAGTCAGATACGCCATATGAAATAACTCAGAATCAAATCAACCAAAGAGTTTATTTAAATGTTTTAGTTTATTTTCTTCCAGGTTTCTTTCCATTCTTAAGTTATTTGTTTTTAATTTGGGGCCTTACAAATATGCAATAAACTTTGTATTTGCCTTTTAAATTTATAAGCATGTTCCCCATTATTTCAAATAAGTGGTAGTCTAAAATTTTTAAAAACATCATAAAATAAACATGTGCTTTGACAGAGATAGCTGGTTGTTTGTTAATGTATCTTCCCTCCAGTCCTCAATGGTCATAGAACTCTAGATTAGCAGATGTACACACGACTGTCTAGAACAGGGGTTGGCAAACTGTCCCATGGGCCAAATCCAGCCTTTTGTCTGTTTTTGTATGGCCAGCAAGCTAAGAATGATTTTTACATTTGTAAGGGGTTTAAAAACAAACAAACAAAGAAGAATATTCAATGGAGATGTTATGTGGCTTGAAAAGCTTGAAATGTTTACTGCCTAGCCCATAACAGAAAATGTTTGTTCACTCCTAATGTAGAATAGAGATATTCCCAGCTTCCCTTGCAGCTAGCTAGGTGGGTCCATGCACCCAAGTTCAAGGAAGTGATGTGTGCAGCTTCTAGGATGTATCCTAAAGGGAGAGGGCATGTTCCTTTTCTCTCCTTGTTTTTCCTACCTTTTGGAATACAAGTATGGAGGTGAGCTATGTAGACAAGGGGAACACCCTGGGATAGCTGAGTAACAAGACTGAAGAAGCTGCATCTCCAGGTGTCCTTGTCAAGCAGTCACTTTACCAGCCCCAGACCACTCATCCACAGATAGTTATGCAAGAGAGAAATAAATTTCTATTTCATTTAAACAACTGTCATTTAAAGTATGTTACTTACAGCCAAATCCAAGATGCCAGAGTTTGTATGCACCATTAGTTTACTGCTATGGAAAAAAATGTCTTCAAAATATACTATTTCCCAATGCTTTCTTATCACTTAAATGTTTTATTTTTAAAAAGACTTTTTAAACAAAATGCTCTTTTAGGCCTATTTTTGCTAAGATTTTAAAAAGTTATATATCACTCTAGTGCCTACATAAGAATGCTCAAAGACATAGGAGCAAAACAAATTGGTTAGGGTATTACTGAAATTTCTTCAGCTTGTAGTCCAATTCCTCTAAATGATTTTTAACACGAAATCATCAAGGTTCATGTCTTCCAAAGGATATTGTCCTCTGTGCCAAAAAGGGTGTCGTTGATGCAGCATTTCTTAAATAAGAGTGCCACTCTTGACTCCGGGATAGTCTTCCAAGCTGTTGGCACCTGGTTGGCAATTTGGCTGCACATCCACAGACAATGATAACTAGGTTGCAAGCTCTGCATGGCCGAGAGCAATTGCAAGGGATGTCGCCATCTCAGAGATATTAAAATGTGAGAAGGTGAATTACTGGCAAGCAGAAAGAGAACGATGTGCACCCTCAACTACATTAATACTTTGGTGTATTTCCTTTCAGTCTTGAAAACATTTTTATTTATATAGTTGCAATCATGCAGAACCTATAATTGTGTATTCTGCTTTCTCAATTAACGTGAGTATTATTTCTTGTTATTATTAGTTCTGTTTACTGGATAAATAATATTCCATTATGCAAATGTTCAACAAGCTGCTTTATTATCTCATTGATAATTTAGCTAATGAAATTCGCAAGCCACGATTGAACTTCCAGACAATTTTATATCAATGAGAGCCAAGTAAGGACAACAGAATCAACTATATAGGCTTTTAAAGCTTTTTCCCCCCTCAAATAAAGTCATTAAAATCTCTAATAACAATCGAGATATTTAACCTAAGCTATTAAAAAATTTTACAACACAGAGAAGACTTTCTTAGCCTTATCAAACACTAGCTCCTGCTGCATGATCACTGAATCATGCACGAAACTCCCATTTCAAAGTAAGAATGCATTTTGCCCCAAAAAACACTTTATCAAAATGCCTCCTAAGAGTATTAGAAGAGGACCTTAAATGGGAACAGTTTAGGTTTTAAGAAAGACCCAAAGAATGAAAATGCATTAAAAGCAGGATGAAAAACTCAGGTCAGGTTAGGTTGTCTTCTCATAGGAAAAGCTAGTGAAAGAAATAAGTGATGTGATTTGATAGCATGTCAATGGCTTTCTGAAGATGGAAAGAAAGAGAAAAAGTAATATTGTGTAAAATGAATGATAATCATAGTCACAGGGGAGTAATGTCTATTTTATTCCAGGACAATTATTTTGATGTTCCCTTTGATATAAACTTCTGGCTTATTAAAATGCTGAAACAGCCTAGACAAGAGATTATCACTGGCACAATTAAGGATTATGCCTCCTAAAAAGATTTTCATGTTTGAAAAGCACAGCAGCCAAGTATTGACAGCAGGAAAAAAAGAGAAAAGCAGCCTTTAAATAGAGCAGGAAGTTCATCGTTGGTTGTTGGGAATTTTGACAGAAGCAACCTGTGGGGACTACCTAGAGCTCCAAGTTGGAGCACTATCCTTGATTTTATGAGTAAGAGACAAAAAGCTAAGAGCATTTATTAGAAAATCCTTCATTTTTGGTTGGTCATGGATATAAAGAAATGAAAACTGCGGTGCAAGATAAAAAGAGCAAGTGCTTTGGAGAGCGGAGTTCCACTATGTATTCAATGTCAAGGTAATATTTGTCTTTGACAATCACTTGTTAAATAATTTTAGAACGGTGACATTGGACTTTAGAAAGAAAGAAATGGAGAGAAAAATACAAATGCAAAAGGAATAATATACAGAGGGTTTTCTGCTGTTATAATCTTGAATAAGCAAACATAGAGTGTGTTTGGTTTTAAAGAATTAATAGCATATCCACAGAATGGGAAATTATTTGTAAATCATATCTCTGATTAAGGACTTGTATTCAGAATAGATAAAGAACTCTTACAACTCAACAATAAAAAGAAAAGTAATTCAATGTTTAAAATGTGCAGAGAATTTGAATAGACATTTCTCCAATAAAAAAAAAAGGTATACAAATGGCCAATAAACACATGAAAAAATTTTTCAACATCATCGTGATTAGGGAAATGCAAATCAAAACCACAATGGGACACCAGTTCACACCCACTAGGATGACTATAATTTTAAAAAATGGATAATAACAAGTGTTGGCAAGGATGTCTAAAAATTGGACACCTCATATGTTGTGGGTGGTGTTGTAAAATGGTGCAGCTACTTTGGAAAACAGTTTGGCAATTTCTCAAAATGTTAAACATAAAATTACCACATGACCCAGTAACTCAACTCCTAGGTATGTACCTAAGAGAAATGAAAACTATGTCACACAAAAACTTGTATGCAAATATTCATAGCAGCATTATACATAATAGCCAAAAAGTAGAAACACCCCAAATGTCTATCAATAGATGAATGGATAAATAAAAGGAAGTATATGCACACACTGAAATATTACTGGGCCCTAAAAAGGAATGAAATATTGATCCATGCTACGTCATGGATGAACTTTGAAAACATTATGCTAAGTAAGAGAAGCCAGTCACAAAGATCACATATTGTATGATTCCATTTATATGAAATGTCCAGAATAGGTAAATTCATAGAGACATACAGTATTAATAGATTAGTGGTTGCCAGAGGGCGGGGGAGGAGGGAATGAGACAACTGCTAATGCATATGGGTTATTTTAGAGTGATGAAATGTTGTAAAATTAGGGGTGTTGCTTGAACAACTCTGTGAATGTACTCAAAACCTGGCACTGTATACTTTATAAGTGTGAATTTTATGAACTATGAATTATATCTCAAGAGAGCTATTATAAAAATCGATAACAATTACATTTAGACTATAAACACAAAACTTCTAAAGGATCAGTACAGAGTTAGGTTTCTACATTTATACATTATCTTTTCTTTCTCTTTTAATATTGAAATAACTAAACTACCTTTTTTTACTTGGCTAAATCATGAACGTAAATTGAAGTGATAATTATTCTTCCATTGGACCAAACCAATCTTGGTTTTGCTCTTATTCATTTATTTATTTCCCATTTCATGACAAATTAGGAAGGGAAATGGAATTTTTAATTATTTGTTGAGATAAAGAACACTTATTTACTGTTTCTCAGTTTTAAGTACTATCATTCTTTGTATGCTGTGATAAATGCAAAATCTTTTTATTTTCCCCCAGAATATACCATTAAATAAAAGTGGTATATTCTCCAGGTGAGGAGTGATTGGTGGGGGAAGCATCTCTAATCCAACTATTTTTACAGAACTTTTTCCACATTTAACCTTGATTTTCTATTCCATGTGTACATTTTTGTATGCCACGTAATTTCAATTGCATATCTTACTTCAATTAACATTGTATCTGGAATGCTCTTGCTTGTGTGGGCACAGTGTCAGGATCATTGTGTCATTGTGATAATCGCCCTTCTTCCCCTCAAGATGTCCACATTCTAATCCGGGGACCTGGGAATATGTTACCTGGCAGCAAAAGAGACGTTGCAGATGTGGTCAGACTGAACGTTTTAAGCTGGGGAAATTATCCTGGGTTATCCAAGTGGGCTGATGTAATTACAAGGGTCCTTAGGGACAAAAGGGGATGGGAGAACCTGTGGAGATGTGACAATGGAAACAGAGGTCAGAGTGAGGCTGGGACCAAGGGCTGAGGAATATCAGCTGCATCTGAAAACTGGAAAAGTCAAGGAAAGGGATTGTCTCTTAGAGCTTCCGGAAGGAAGAAAGCCCTACCCATCTACTTTGGACTTCTGATCTCCAGAATTGAAGACCATAAATTTGTGTTGTTTCAAGCCAAACGTTCGTGGTAATTTGTTACAGTAACAATAGAAAGCTAACACATTGTTGCCTGTTGCTGTCATAAGGGACCATCATTTCCCAACCATTCCTTTGTTTGGAAAGAGGGAACATTCTGAAATAGCAGTTGAGTGGAGGCAGCCAGGCCTGCTTGTGGAGGTTTGGTCCAGCTCGTGTGACGTCAGCCATCAGGGTGTCCTGGGGGCGTGTCCACTGACAGCACCATCCTGTTCTCTCCACTGGACATTAACATTGGACAGTACTACAGAGCACCTTGCCCTCTACTGCACAAAATCTGCATTGTCATCTTAGGTACCCTAACACAGGTAATGTGGAACTGGACAGCCACGAGCCCTGGGTACAGAAACCATGTTTTCTGAGCCAAAAATTGAGGAACAGAATATTTGAAATCCAGATATTTGGGAAATCTGGGACCTATTGTTGTCATACATGTGGCTCAGTGTGCAATAGTATATAATCACCTTAATTGGTGGATAACAATGTGTACATTGCAGAGGGCAGAGCTCCTTGTGTTGCCTTCTTGATTAATTGTCATGAAACAATGCCAAACAGTTTCTTGTTGAAACATTGGAAGTTTCCACGTTGTTTCTCAAAGTTAGCCTGAATCCTAACAGATGGGCTCACAGTGGCGGTTGCAGTGGATGGCTGTGGAGAGTGACTTGTAAACAAAAGTGGAGAACAGTGATTAAGTTCCCAACTGTGGACAGCCCAGAGCTTCCTCACATCCAGATTTTACTGGGAGGAAAAAAAAAATCATGGGACTAATGTTCCATGAAATTCTTTAAACCTATGGGCAGATAGGCTAGGGTAGGCTAAACGAGCTATAAATATGATGACAGAGCACTCATTGCCCAATTAAATCGACTTAATCTGACACACATGTGGTGATGTGGATCGTTGTTAATAGGCTGCCTGGCAATTAGTGAAAATGGCTATTTGTTCACATGACTGAATGGAATTGGTGTCATTTGCACAAAGAGCCATTTTTCAACTGTTGGTTTCTTTTTTTCATTTTTTGAGTTCTCTGGTGTCTATAATCAGAATCCGATCACTGTTTCGTCTCATTCCAAGCTCCCTTTTCTGTCCAAATCATCAGACAAACCCACTCCGAGAGGTGTGGTCCTGAGTTCCCTCAACATTTTTCCTGGACTCTCACTCAAGGGCTGAAGTTCCTCACGCTGGTCCTGTCCTAGGACGCTGGGCAGTGAAACTTGGTGCCAAGAAGCTTTGATTTGCTCTCTGCATGCTCAGGTGGGTGGAGAGGGTCAGAGGACCCCGACGCTAAAGGACAGGAGAGTGCTGTGAAAACTCATTATATGAATTGAGTTATTCTTGTCATACACAACTAAATCAGAGTCAAGGGATCAGCAGGTAAAAAAAGCACTCAGGGCAGGTAGCACCTGCTTCAAGAATTATCTGCAAGCTCAGCTGCTGAAACCACCTGCTGTAACCCCTTAGAGAGTTTTACATAGGAGCTGCTGAAACGACCAGCCATGACTCTAAGATGAGTTTTACCTACCGCTGTCACTCACCAATCAGAGCCTGCCAGCTCCCAGAAGCTTTTCTGGTGCCAATGAGCTTTCTTTCAAAATAAGAAGTAACATTTCTCTTTCTCATAAAACCCCCAAACTTCTCTTTGTTTTTCAGACGTATCGAAGACCACTCTGGCCTGTGTGTATGCCTCAAGTTGCAATTCAGTTTTCCCAAATAAAATGTTTTGCTTCATCTCTATATTTTTATTTGACTTTGACAGGGTGCTGTAAACGTTTTCTCAGAAGAGCAATCAGCCTCGGGAACAGGCAATAAAAGGATGCATTGTCTCTAGAGAAGTCGAAAACAAAATTAAAACTGATCATTATCACCCTGGAAGAGCAATTTAAAACCAAGGTATTGATAAAATGCCCTGCTCCCCCAATTTTTTTTATTGGTCTAGAGTCTAAACAATTGTGGTTTCTTTTTCAGTTTCAGTGCTATAAATGAATACTTCCAATAAGCAAATTTTAACATATTTTTTAATACACACTGATGTCTACATAGAAGTTCACTTGGAGAATGTCCAGTTGTATAATTGCACCTAGATTGAGACCCATGTAGACTCAGCTACACAATGTTTGTTTTTAGAGTAAGTTTTCATGGTTTAGAATTGTTGGAGCTCACTTCAGGTGCAGTTTAGGCCTCCAGACCCTGTAATACTACATATTCTTGTGTCTGAACAGTGGATTAAAAATAAAGAATGCTAGCATAGTGACTGTGAAGGCAAGAAAACAGAAATTGAATTGCTTGAGTCTGTCATTCTATGTGACCACTTGAGATTTAATTTTGTTTAAGATTTCTTAACTGTGGGATTTTGTTTAAGGGTTCTTAACTGTGGGTACATTTGAAAGAGTCTATCCTGAAGAAACTAACACATAGATAGCATTGCAATTTCTGGAATTTATTGTGAAAAGAAATTTTAAAAATCTCTGCCAAGCTTACCTTTGTCTTTAAGACTTTTCCTAACTATTTGTGTATCTGTTGCTTTATGCAAAAGAAACTTTTAAAACTAAAATTTATAAAGTCTGCTTTGATCACCTGTGAGCACAGATTGAGAGACTTATTCACCTACTGCTTTAATGTGCAGACAAAACAAATATTGATGGAGTCATCTCA
>RJWJ010010914.1:0-47280 GCA_004363605.1 Indri indri | reverse complement strand
GAAACTGTTGATACTTTGTCTACTGTTAATACTATCAGTAATAAATTGATTTTATTTCTAACACTGGAGTCTTGTGTCATCTGCCAACATTTTAAAAACTAGCAAACTAACTTGTTAGCTTGCAAGTAGGATAAAATATCATATCCTTTACAGTTATTGACTGGACCCTGCCATGCCTCAAAGTTAAATAAATCACAAGTGACTTCATTAGAACACTTATCATGTTTTTGTAGAAATAAGAAGGGCTTATTTAATGTCAAACTCTAATAATCCCGGGATTTAACTGATTTCTGGCATTTCTTAAAGGAAGCCATTTTGATTGAATTGTTCACAAACTGGCTTAAGACACTTATCGTAGTATAAAATAACTTTAAAAACACATCAAGAAATAATTGTCCTTTAAAAGTTATTTTGATTACAATGAATGATAATTTACCAGAAAAGTTCTCTGACAAATCAACAGAAACAGAGACTCTTTGTATTGATCTATTTTCCAAGATTCATATTACCAGTGAATTTAAAGCAATTTAAACAAAAAAGAGATGAGAACTGGGTCAATATCAGTAGTCAAGGTAGACCACATTCTATAAGCAGTGAAATAACTTTGTTTTGTTTTCGAGTTAATAATCAGAAACACTATTTCCTGAGCAATATTTCAAGCATGAATGAATTTTTGACAAGTCACCTCATTTTATTCCTAAGTTGTATGTAACTTTGAGAAATCTTTTTCCCCTTGATTCTGTATAATCCAGAGTAAATACCTCAACCAATTGCCTGTGTTTACAGTTGAGGCCAAGCTAGTGCAGAAGTTTGACCCATCCCTATTCAAGGACCCTGTACCCCAGATTTAATACAGAAGGAAGCTGCTATAACAGCAGTACAGGGTACTCAAGTATGGGGGTTAGGGGATAAGGAATGCTAGAAGCATGAACATTTGAAAAGCGTTTATGGGAAAAGTAAAATTTTACCTGAACAGAGGACTTGAACAAGTAGCATGTGGAGGAAAGCCTACCAGACAAGCAGAGGAACAGAGCAAGGCTGTAGAGGTGATGGCAGTGCAAGGGTCATCAAGGAGATGATGATGAATGTGTGATAGCTGGAGTGGATAGGACTCTAGTGACAGGTACAGCTCGAAAGATGCTCAGTCACATTCAGGGCCAGAGACATGAGTGCCTGGGGAATGTTTGCACTGAGGAGATATTTGAAGTTAAGGGCGTGGAAGAGATCACCAAAGGAGAGTGTGTAGGGTGATGAATGAGCTCATAGTTTAAATCTGAAAAATGCCCATGAATGAAGAAGAACCCACGCAGGGGACTGGGAAGACCCAGCTGCAGAAGCAGGTCAGTTACTGACATGCAAGTAGTGTTGGCCTAAAACGCAGTAGTCAGTGGGACATACTAAAAACATCAAGGCACAGTCTACAGTCATAAACTTTTGGTATTTTTCAAAATGTTGTAAGTTCCTTTTCGTTTCTGTGTCAGATCATCTCCTAGGATGTGTATTAAAGGCAGCAGCAGCACTGGTACTAAATGGCATTTCCACTAATAAAGCCAACGGGAGAAATGATGATTGGGTAGGCGTAACGTAGTATGAGAAATCCTGTTTGTATCCATCCCAAATCCTTGCATGCATATGTTCTAGAGTTAAGATAATAGGATAGAGGATTTCGAGTTTGCTTTGATAGATGGAATGTTTGCTGGAATGGCTTTTAAAAATTCAGAGTCTGTGTCTGTGTGCCAGGCAGGATCTCTCACATTGCAAAAACACAGTTTCTGCCAAACTGTCTTATTCCTGGAAGTCAAGCAAACTTAAAATCCAACAATGGCAAAATCTTAATGAAGAGAAAAAAGTATAGCAGAGTTAAGGCTGTTTTCCAAGATGACCTAATATTTTTATCCAAATCAATTGTTTCTCCCCACCCTAATAGTTCAAACCCCAGGATTATATATTTGTCAAAAATCTATTAATTGGGATATTTATCTATCTGAGAAAATGCTATAGCTGATAGGGCATATTTGCCCTTTAAGCAGGCTACTTTTGTGAAGGACACATATGCACCGAGGGTTGGCTGTGACCCAGGCCCCATGGGAGATGCTTCCCGAACATCTGATTGAGTCCTCTCAGAGCCCTGTAACGAAGATATTGCCTTTCCTATGAGGAAATTCAGGATCACGTTTTTAAGTAAATCAGCAAGTTAATTAGTAGTAAAATTCGCATATCCTTCTCTTTGACACAAAGGGAATCATTCTCTTTTGGCCAGTAGCGGTAGAGCTCTCCTGCTGCAACAGTCAGGAGCACAACAGTAGATGAACACGGATGGGTGCCTAGGATGCCTGGCTCCATTTCTGTCAGATCCAATTCCTAACCTAACGGGGGAACCTCACACTCCTCCTGAATGAAGGGTCATAGACCTTCCAGTGACTGCATCTTATGATTCTCATTTTTTCCCTTTATTCTAAATTTACTTAGCAATCTCAAATGCTCATTTTTTCAATTATCACAATTATTAGAGGAAAACAAATTTTTTTCTTTTTTCTTTCATTCATTCATTTTCTTCAAACTAAGGATACTGAAGCACCAACTTGTGGACTGGATGCATAGAAAATACGTTAAGGATTCTGAGTCAGTTTTAATTCATTAACATGATTAATTGAAAGTTTTTAATCGGATATAACAGTTCCAAAGTTAGATATATATGAATTGATCGAGTACAGCTTCGTCAATACCTTCCTTGTTGGTTGCTGGCTTAAGTCACCTAAGTATGCATGTCATTACTCGTGTCAGCAAGGTTTCATCACACATTTTTTTAATCCGCGAATTCAGTAGAATGTATATAGCTTCAGATTTCTTGGATGCCACTGTTGAGTCTCTTTCCAATTTCTGTGGAGATTAGTGGAATAAGAATTACAAACGTGTAAAATCTTACCAGTTTAAATTAGGAAAAGTGAAGTTTGCCTTCTTCAGGGATAAAGTTATGAGACTTTGGTAGCCAATCTTGAAAAAAGTTTTTTTAAGAGGGTAAAAATGTCAAATCCCAGATAAGATATAACTAGCTGAAGGCAGGAATGATTATTTTTCCACATTTGCTCAAAATAACAACACTTCTGATGGTCCAAATGGTTTCATAGTTAGAATTTGAAGCCATGGAGTCCGGAAGAGAATGGCTATGTAGCGAACCATAGCTGGGCCACCAGAGACTGGCCTCTGACAGAAATGCCACAACAGTCACACCATGAGGGGTGAAGTTCCTGCCTGATATATCCTGTCAAGGAGTTCCCTATACCTGTTTAGGTATTTATGTTACCTCACACAGTATCTCTGAGAAATCTTACTACAAAGTCTTTTCAGCGGCCATCGATCTATTCAGACATTCCTTCTTCTCTCAAATCCCTCTCACATTTCCTTGCCTTTCTAGCCATGGACTTTCTTTTTGGTCTCACTTTTGCTTGAATTGGTCTTGGGCTACCATTGTCTGAAATGGAAACTCTTGACTGTAGCGCAGACATTTGTGTTCAGTCAACGTCTAGTCCTCTTTAGTGATGTTGCTCCTGTTCGTCTTCCTGTACCTGTTCTCTGCAGACCAGAAGAAACTCTCTGCTTTCTCCAATGACAATCTCTGCCACCAAGGAGAGGATTTGGTTACTTCAACAGTACATGGCCAGGATCACACTCAAGAGAGAACTATTCATATCTATGCTTAAAGTAGGCACCGCCATGTTTTCAGTGACAAGTATGCACATCTATTAATTACTCAAGTAACTGAAAAAAACAAAACAGCAGCAACAGCTTTATTGAAGTTATGGATTAGATAATTTCAGGCAGCAGTTATTTTAATTATGTGTTGATTCACACTAATCATTCAAAAGATTAGACAAACCAACTACCTCTTTGACTATTTAAGTCTGAGAGGTGCTTTGTCTAGCATTTCTTGAATTCTTGAGTAACCAAATCAGTAAGGAACAAGGTTTATTTCTAAATTTCTAAAGTTTTCATCATCCAGTGACTTTAATTTGGGCAGAGTTTAGACAAACTTTCCTCCCTTAAAGCCTGTGTTCATGTCTCTATAATCCAATTCTGATGAAACTGAAGTTTATATGAGACCCGTCTATTCTAAAGATAGGTTTGCTGCCACCAAAGCCTTCTCCAACCAACTCCAAACTACCTCTGTACCCTTGCAAGACGTATGTAAAGTAGGCACAGATCCACTGGACTGGATTTGAAGGGTGCAGTGTATAGAAGGCACATTTATTTTCCAGATGGTGTAAGATCATAAAAATGACTTTGGTAGACTACCTTGGTTGAACAATTGCTCAGAGAGGGATGAGGAAAGGGCATTCCATGAAAGCACGTAGGAGGTCAAAGTAAGGGGCTTTGCATGTGACCAGATGCACATGGCAGCAGGCTGGAAGGAGGCCTAACATGGGTGCAACTGAAGGAAGAGAAAGCAGTTGGGAAAGTAGCTGTAAAAACACGGCAACAGGCAAACGTGTCAATTGAATTTGATGCTGCAATCATAGTATTTTGAAGAATGTTGAGTGCAGAGGCCATAGAGATTTTAAGCTTATGAAGACACTTTCAAGAAAAGAACAGGCAGAATGCTTTAATTTCAGATGCCCACACATGGAAAACTGCATGAATTACAAGGTATGTAGGAGGCTCATCGGCATATGTATTGCTAAGGCAAATACTTCATCTGGAGATGTCTATTTAAACTCACTTAAAAAAGGAATCGGCAATATTGTCAGAGTGCGTATAAATAAGGCCCATAATGAGGAGGCTGGATGGAATCATTCCTATGAGAGTAGGAGGTACTCAGAGCTTGAGAAATGAGTCAGCTTCATGAAACACAGCATGTGATAGTCATTGGAGTATAAAGCAATCTGCATACCAAGTGGCGAAGTTTCACTGCAGAGGCACCTGAGAATGAAACAGGAGGCTCCAGGAGGATGAGGCCTCCTCTCCTCTTTTTCTGGGGTGCTCCAGCCCAAGCGAGACTTACAGGGCCAGGCTTGGACTTGCTTAATTGATTCTGTGGACTCATTCCAGGTCTGCATGAAGCACAGGATGGCCGAGTGCTTTTAGGTTTCTAGGTCATAGATAGTTAAGTAGAATGAAATGAAAGCAGGTGTCTTGACTTGCACAGTAAATGGGTCTTAGGCAGGGGCATTGATCAGTAAACTGTCACCTTGCTGCCGAGTGATGGCCAGGCAACGTCAGAGAGCTGAGCCTCACTGCTGGTGGGTAGTACGAAGGCAGCAGCGATGTCAGCAGATTAGCCCACTGCCAGGGTGATTCAGCCAGAGCCGCTGAGAAGAAGGCTTCGAAGGTGACTGTATTTCCTGAATAGTCTCTGTGATAATGTGCCCAAAGATCGCAAACACAAAACCCTAAAATATTTGCCAAATTGTGTCCTGTGGAACTCATTAGCTGCTCCTAAAATAAAAGGTTTATTAATAAAATAACTTTGGAAACAGGGCATACTAACATCCCTTCATCAACACTCGTTGACTTTCACAGTGAGCATAAATATATTCAATGGAATGAGCTGTAGCAAAGAAACCTACCGAAGCAGGCATTGCCCATCTACTTTTATTACAGAAGCATTTTTAAATGTCACCTTTAATTGATTCCTCTTGGCTTGTTTATCGAGGTCTACATCTCGCAGAATCACCCCTCCCCCGCCCCCCAACAAACACACCTTACTCCCAAGGGTGGTTTCTGAGAGCCATGTTTACGTGATGGAACTAAGGAATTTGCTGAGATGCACAGGTCAGAAGCGGGCAGTGCTTACGTTCAGAAGTATGTGCTTGAAGACCACACCTCCAAGCCGCTTCACCGTTCTCGGCCGCTCGTGCACTTTCAACATCCCCTACTGACGAGATAGGTAGAAAAAGAGGGAGTAAAAAAATTGAATTCTTGATAACTGTTTGCCAAAGATGAGTCACGACCACTCTTAGGTGCCCCAACCTACCCTGCCAGGACCTCCTTGTCTGGAGGATGAAACTAGACATAGAGGCAAGCCCGACTTTTGAACCTTGTCTCCAGAACTCTAGAGTCTCAGTTTTCTTGGTTATCTCCTGCCTCCAGGAGCTGCTACTGTGCAGGAATAATGTGAGCATGAATTGTTCCTAAGCTAAGAGCCTTCCCTCTCTCCATTGGTTTTCCAAAGTCTCGAAGGTCCTTTTCAGCAGGCAAGGGGCTGTTGGAGAAAAGCTCAGCCACAGCTGCCTCTGCAAAAATGAACCAGGCTCACGCAGCCTCGAAGAACACTCCTATAAAATGTTAGAGAAACCATAGAGCTGTGGGATTGTCACATTGTCTATGTCATGACTGTGAAAAGAGAAAGCTGGCCACAGAGAGAGGAGGAAAAGCAGATGCACAAACGGAGCAGAGACAAGGGACGGAGAGGGGCTCCCACCATCTGGCTCCAGACCTTTCCTAGGTCTGCTGCTTTCAGATCCTTGGCTTCGACAGCCCAGGACCTTTTTTTCTGTGAGTCCAAAAGAACTCATACTGGTTTTTGTTTCATGTGGCAATGGTCTTATCCAGAGCAACACCAATTAACTACATGGGATCAGTGCTCAATTTGAACACACTTTGTGAACTGGAACACTGAAAGCTCCCAAGGAATTTAAGTGGAAAGCACAGAGAGGGCACAACCTGCCTTTTGACTGCGTCACTGCACATTTGACTCGTACTATGATTCAAAATCTACCAGCTCAAAACTACCTCATTACATCAATAGTCATCTATTAGGCCCAAACCAGTAAGGTATAAGCATATAAAGCAAGACACGTTTTCAAAGGCAGGGGCTCACACTGAGGTTAAGATGGGTACTAGAGGAAGCAAAGAGCAAAGTCAATAGCAAGAGCATGAGAAAAAGTCAAAACTCCAAGAGGTCAGAATCAAAATTTAATGCTTAACTTTAAAGTATTTTTTGCACATTGTTTTACCTTGATCAGGGTAATACTAATAATTTGTTTAAAAACAGGTAAATATAAATAATGTTCAGCCTGGAAAAATCGAGTGTGCTTTTCACAACAGTACTCACTGTTCTGCACATGCATAGTCCTTCACCACCTTGAGCATTTTTTATAAGCAATAAACGGCAGTTGATGCAGCAGTGATCTTTCCAGACAATGTTAGTCTCAGCCTCTGGCGACAGTCCTAGGTGCGAGCACAGCAACCAAACAATCAGACTGAGAAGCCACAGAACTAAATCAATCACGGCTGAGGGGATTAACTTCAGACACAGCCTATAGCACAGGCAAAGAATCAAAAGCAAGCTTTCAGCACTAAATTATAGAAATCTGAGTATATTCTTTTTTTAAAAAAAAAATCATATTAAACTTTCGTTATTGTGTCTCTAGCAAGAACCTCTGTGGATGAAACAAATCCAGGGCTGATAAACACTATTTGACTCAAGACCTCATTCCATCTTTGTGCATTAAATTTGCCAGTTGTTCATTTTCCCACCCGTGCAGTGCTGTGTAACAATCCATCCCCAAACAACAGATTAAGCAATAATAATCGATCATCACCATTATTATTATCCTTGGGGCCTTTCATGTACTTGCAGTTGGATGGTGGTTAAGGCAGTGATCATCCCCAAAGCTGTCCTACTCACATGAATGGCACCATGGTTGAGAGGCTGGGACCATTGAGACTCTGTGGCAAAACTGATGCAAAACTGGCAGAAGCTACATAGTCTGTCTGCCTCAGTCTTGGAAGTCGCACATCACTCTCACCATGTTGTGTTCATAGAGTCACACAGGCCCACCCAGGTTGAGGGCAGGGCACAGATATTCCTTCTCTTGATGGGCAGGAGTGTCAGCAAATTTGCAGATATGTTTCCATAAAATCATAACAGTCCTATTGTATGAAAAGTACTTAGTCTGTGGAGAGGCCTTTTTTGGAAAGTATTTTCTAATCATTAAGTGTTTTGGAGTAATTTTAATTTTGCTCAAAATTGCTGTTTCACATCTACCTAGCTGCATGAACAGGAGCAGGTATATATATGACTTATTTGAGCCTTTGTTTTCTTAGCACCAAAATTTGGCTAATTTTTAGAGACATTATGAAAATTAAAGAAAACAATCCAAATAGAAGGCTCAGTACAATACATGACTATATAAAGTGTTTAATTATGTAATAATTAATAGAAAATCTCAATTTTGAGCATTTCAGTTTCAGATCATCACCTCCTAACTTTCCTGCTTACTCTGGGGTAGCTTGCCTCCAACACTTGACTCAACCCATGTTTCTGCCACCTTTTTGCCTTTGAGTGTGGAAATGCACGAAATAGCCCAGCACTCATAATGGCGGCATTGGAGGAGCAGTGAATTTTTAACATATGCATACATAAAAAGCATGTGAGAACACATTTATAAAATTTTAGATACAAAGAAAGCATTATCTTAATAAATAGGAATCCGTATTTTGCAATCATAATAAAATCTTCAATTTCAGGAAAAATAATTGGTACTATGCTGATTTTGCCTATACCATAGGCTATTTAACTATTCAAATTTTATAAACTTGCTTTTGCCCCTTCAGAACTGACTCATATCTACAACCAACAGTGATTGCTTTTCACGCATTTACATTTGAACCTCAATTATCCTCAACAGCTCCTTATGGTCTTTCCAAGTAAACACAATGACAAAATAAGGCTTCCTAGAATTCCTAGACTTCCCTTAACAGATCATCAATCCCTGGTAGATCTCCACAGATAAGTCGTATAGATTTTCTATTAGGAGACTTTTATTACCATGAAGGAAATAGGTGTTGATCAATAAAATGATTTAAATTACCGACCAGTGTTTCCCTTTTGATATCTGTTTCTCTGTTCTTTGAATTTCAATAAACCCTTTGCTATGGACTTCACTGGCCGCCTTATCAGGCGATTCCACGTGCTGGGAAGTGCTTCAGGACTTGGAAAAGCCCTTAAGCTTTCCTTTCCCAACACGCCAGAGACCAGAGGTAGGTACTATCCTTCCTGGGGACCTGCACGGGGACCTTGTGGGGCCCTGTGGATGGAGTTGGTCAGAGCATATTCATTATTCTAATTTTATAGTTGGAAAATAAAACTTGGTTTATGGTTAAGAAAACTATTAAAAGTAAAGATAGACGAAATCCCATTGACTAATTTCTAAGGGTGAGAATGCTCTGCATTAAGAACGTGGCTATTTCCCCTCACTGCTTCCTCCCAAATAAGACAGTGGACAGCTGGCCTCTCCAGACCTTCCTGGATAAACAGTTCTGGTTCACGGACCCCTTATTTACTTAGGCTTACTCTTGCTTTTGCCACCTGGGTGGTCTAGAATGATCTGAGACCTGACGCTCTTGTGCCCTGAAAAGGGGCCCTGATTTCTCTGGCAAACTAGGGATCCTGTGACTCTTCCCCAGGGCTGAGGCAGTGGCCAGGGCTGACTATCCTAGGGTATTAGAGACGTGCATTTGCACACTCCCCAGAAGGACGTGTGGTCTGGAGGCTAAAGAGGGGCATAGTGTGTGTGTCAGGGTGACACCCACCACCTACCCCCCACCGTCTCACTGCTGCCACTGCACAGCTGCAGCGGCTGCGCCCTTCGGGAGCGCCCAACATGGTAGACACCTCCAGGGTCTCCAAGACTTGCCTCTCAGCGCCCTTTACCTGGAGCAGTCCTGCGCTTCCTGTATCTCCTGTCTCGGAGGCCCCGGGAAACAGGAGACCTCTGTGGCACTCAACGTGAATTCAGAGTGCGGTGGCTGATGCGGATTTGCGTTGACTCATTCCCGTCTGTTCTCTAAGCGGGATTGCACCCCACAGGGCAGGAGCGCCCATGGTTGTCCTGATTTTCTCACTGTGAGGATTGCAAGAGGGCGTCCACTGCTTCTTCGCCAGGGTCTCATCCCTGCAGGAAACAGCCTGGGGTTTTCAGACACACTTACAGGTTGTCGCTGGCCCTCCTGTCTGCTCTCCACACCCAGCAGGGGAAGCTGCGTTCGCCCACCCCGTGAGCTGGACAGCCTCAGAGCTGCCGCCCGGGCGAGTGTACAGACAACCGAGCTGTTGTTCCTCGGCCCTTTCTTGGTGAGGAGCTGAAAAGAAACTGCCATCCACAGTTCTCCATGTCCCCTAATATACCCTCCCAGTCTCTCTCTCACCCCCTTTCTGCCTAGATATAGAAGCCTCATTCGTTCATTGATTTAACAAGCAATTGAGAATATTAATGGAGAATCAACCACGTACCAGATGTTGAGAATGTGGTGAGAGACCGGGGGGCCTCACTGGGGCCCTGCTTAGAGAAAGAGCACATTTTGTGGTCAGCTTTTCTAGCTAACATAGGCATATTCCAACTATTTGAAGAACGTATAAGTTTTCCAGCAGGTAATAGAAAAATCTGTGAAGAACCTCACTTGGGTTGGGAAGATACTTTGTTAAACCTTGCCCAGAGGAAGATGAGCCTTCAGAGCTTGTGGGGTCTGGTCCTGGGATGGCACTGGGGGAGGGAAGTGGGAGGAAGACCCTTGTGTATCGTTAGGCTATGGGATTCTTTTGAAAGGAGAAACGTGCCGATGAGGGATCCAGGCATGTGTCTGGGGGAGGCAGGAGTGAGAAGGTGCTGCTGGAGCTGCCCGGTCCTGAGCTCAGAGCTGTCGGGGAATGCTCTTCCTGGGCGTGGCCAGAGGAGCAGACATAATTTGGAGATGCTGCTGTTGCCCGGAAACACGGTCCCTGGTGGATGATAAAGCCCAAAGGTCATAGCGAGTCCAGGAACAGCCGCCCTTCCATCAGTTGAGACGGAGCAGGGGGGCAGCTTGGCACCAACTCAGAGAACCACAAACAGCCAGAGGGCTGCTCTCTGGTGTCTGCAGCACCCAGGTTGACATGTGTTTCCTTCATTGCACAGGTGGGAAAGCGGGGAAAGGAGCCTCAGGCCAAGGATGATAAGGGAAGAGATTAAGGCTAGAACCTGCTAACTAATTGTCCATCTTTATGAAAACCTAAGTGGGGCACAGATAAGAGCAAATAAGGTGCACAGGCTGTGTTGGGCAGCAGGTGCCCTTCCTGGGAAGGGGAAAGTGAAGGATGAAACCCAACTTGGGCTCCACTAGCCAAGCTTCTACCTGGAGGAAAGGGTTTCTTTTTCTAATTACCTTAAAAATACCTTCTGGACTAACAGCCTGATGGGAATCTCCTTACACTGCTTTATTTACTAATTCCTCCTCTAGGTATAGTCTTGATTCTGCTACAAAGATCTGTTACCTTCCTATTCTGCATTTAGTTACCATCTTGTAGCTAGCCCTTCTGCTAGCTGGGATTCCCAAATTTCTTCTATAAATGAGCTTCTTTCCACACTTTGGCAGCATTACTTCTCTGTAAACTCTATCCCTTTGAAAAATTGTTTTCCAATTCAAGGAATACTTATATATTCCTGATTCCTGTGAAATTTCTTCCACTGCTCTATTCCAGGGTGAATGAGTTGTGGCAGAAACCTGGATCTTTGCTGGACTGCCTTTAAAAGACAAATCTTCCAAAGGAATTTAATCCTAAAGGATATTTTATTCACAAATGTTTTATCCATTATGTCCACAATAATTTCAATAATTCTCAAAATTTAAATAAGTCTCCCTCCTTCCTGCACTTCCATGTTGACTTTAACATAATTAACCTTGTTCTGTTTTATGATAAACAATTGATGTGTTTACAAGAGCCTCAAAATATACTCATTTCCAGCGTACTTTAAAATGAAACATTTGACACTAAGAATTCTTCGGCAACCCCTTGCTGACCCAATCTTGGAAACAGAAATCAAATTCAAACATTAGTTGGTCTCATTAATCAGCACCTCTTCTGAAAGGAGCCACGTGTCATGTCACACGTGAGTCAGCCCATTTGGAAATTAATTACACAAGAGCAAAGTTAGCAACCACCTCCAGCAATACCAGGAGTCCCCCTGAAGTGTGTAATCAGGGATGAAAAATGCTATCACCCATTTGGAAACTGCGTTAGCTAATCCAACTCTGACACTGGAGAAATAGTCACTGCTTTGTCCACGTGTTACTCAAGTTGTAATAGGAAACCTCCACTCAAGCTTCCAAAGATTTTTTTTTTTAATTTTCACTGACAGTTGAACATTTGAAAATGATATCAATAAAGTTTAATGTAAAAAGAAAGACTGTAATAGATAACTAATGAGAGTTTCACAGGCAGTGCCAACTCAACTATATCTCTTAGGGGGAAGTAGCTGGATCTGGGCAAATATTCACTATTAACTGGGGTTTGCAGGAAGTATCCTTCCCTTCACGCCACCTCCATTTCCTTTCTCTCACAGTGTCATGGAGGATGTCTTCTTCCCCGCATATTCTTCCTCCTCTAGTCTGTAAGGCCAAGAACCCCCAACAACTTGAAGAAGCATTAATTTCTCCTTTAGTTTAGCTTCCTGGGTTCTAAGAATTTAGCCTGAGATTCAGAACCCTTGCTCTCCTCTGTCTCCCTTTTCCTCTCAATGGGAGGGCCACTTCCTTGCTTTCTCTCAGAGTGGGCAAGGTTTACACAGGAGCACCTTCTGGCTGAGCAGCACTTGCTACTTTCTTTGACCTACAGTGACTCTTGGCCTCTGGGTCTCTCATTACGACATCTTGCCTGGGAAAATAAGGCAATGAGTGTGGCCCAAAGTGAGCACCTAGTCATGCTACAGAGGTTAGAGTCCCAGCCCTGGCCAGTTATGCAAATAACTGAGTATTCAAAAGTGGATGGAAAAGAGGCACTTCTGAAATGCTGCAGTAAGGGCCTTTGAAAATCTGCTCCTCCATAAAAACAATGAGAACACTGACAAAAAAAAAAAAATGTCAAAATCAATTTATTTAGAACTCCGGAAATTAAGGAAAAGGGTTGCAATAATCTAAGGAGTACTTATTCAAGAAAAATGAATTATGGTAAAAATAAGGAGTCTGTGGGTTTTAACTTGCTCAATCTCATCCTCCTTTTCCAGTTCTGCAGTGGTCTTCAAATTAACAGCCTCACAACCATGGTAGCTATGAAAACCAACAGCCTAGTAGCCACTGGAGAGGGTGAGGATGAGTTGGAGGCTCCTGAAAAGCCCTATCTGCAGGGAATGGCCACTATTTGGCCTGTCTGGAAGACCACTGGATGTTATGGACTAAATGTTTGTGTCCCCCCAAAGTTTATATGCTGACATCCTAACACCTAATGTGATGTTATTAGGAGGTGGAGCCTTTGGGAGGTGATTAAGTCACGAGGGTAGAGGTATCGTAAATAGGATTGGTGCCCTTATAAATGAAACCCCAGAGAGCTCCTCCACCCCTTCTATTATGCGAGAATAGAGTGAGAAAATTGCCATTTATGAAACAGGAAGCAGGTCCTCACCAGACTCCAAATCATCCGGCATTTTGGCTGTGGACTTTCTAGTCTCCAGAACCATGAAAGTAACTGTATGTCGTGTAAGCCACTCAGTCTGTAATATTCTGTTATCGCACCCAGAACTGACTAAGACTTTGGAAAAGCCCCAGTCACAGGCTTGTCTTTATTTGATTTAATTCAGGACTCACACAGTATGAATTGCCCAATCCCCAGGGCATTACTCTAAAATAATCAGCAGTAACTGTTGAACATAGCAGCTGCCTGGGGCAGCAATCCAGTTGTAGCAAACAAGAGGCTGAACAAAAAACTTAAAAGAATAATTGAGCAATGAGATGTCTATGGAGGGCCTGAAAATGTTTGACATATTCCTGGAATTCTAGAAGGCCATGATATGAGCAGGGCTATGTGCATGCCCAGGAAAGGCCTGCCAAGGTCCTATGCTCTCACCAATGGCTAACCATGAGGCTTTGTACAGGCAAAATGTGAAGTCTAGGAGAGAGTTATAAACTCCTGGGACATTGATGGAGTGTCTGACAAAGGCTGGGAGACTTGTCAGTTCAAGGCATTTAAAAAAATCTCTGTCTAATCACTAGTTGATCACTAAACCAATCAAGTAGGGACTACAGTGGCTGCACAGAACAAAGAGTACAGACTTTATAGAATTAATCCAGGAAAGTCACTAGGTAGAAATACAACACCACCATAAAATGGCACCAATATCAAATGCTGGGGAGAAGAGGAAAAACAATTTACTAAATTAACAGTTTATGTTATTTAAAATGAGGCATACAAAGAAACAGGAAGGTATGGCCCATACACAGAAAAAAAGTCAATATAAACTGTCACCAAAGAAACCCAGGTGTTTGACTTACTAGACAAAGACTTTAAATCAGCTATCATAAAAATGTGCAAAGAAATAAAGAAAACTGTGTCTAAGTAATTAAAGCAAAGTATGAGAATGTCTCATCAAATAGAGACCATCAATAAAGATATTGAAATTACTTAAAAGAACGATACAATTCTGAAGTTAAAAACTAAAATAACTGAAATGAAAAAGTAGAGGGGCTCAACAGCAGATCTGAATGGTCAGAAGAACAAAAAGCAGTGAACTTGAAGACAGGACAAGTGAGATCATCCACTCTGCGGAACAGAAAGAAAAAAATGAGGAAAACTGAACAGCGCTCCATAGAGCCACAGGACATGATCAAGCACACCAACATAAACATAATGGAAACCCATGAGGAGAGGAGAAAGGGTGGGGAGGAAAAGAAAGAATATTTGGGAAAAACAATGGCCCCAAACTTCTCAAACTTGATGAAAAACATGAATATTCACATCTAAGAAGCTCAAAAAACTCAAAGCAAGATAATTCAATGAGGTATACACCTAAACACAGTCAAACCATCAAAAGCCAAGATAAAAAGAATCTTGAAAACAGCAAGAAAAAAGTGATTCATATATAAGGGATCACCAACAAGAGTAACAACTGACTTCTCATTAGGGACCATGTAAGCTAAGAGGCAATGAGGTGATATATGAAAAGTGTTTAAAGAAAAAGATTGTCAACCAAGAACTCTACCTATAGAAAAATTACTCTTTAAAATGAAGAGAAATAAAGACATTCTCAGATAAAAAATGAGAACATTTATCACCAGTGGACCTGTCCTACAAGAAATGCTAAAGGGAAATATTAATAATTTCAGTCTCCCTGAAATGAATGACACTAGAAAGTAACATAAACCCACACAAAGAAATAAAGAGCATTAGTAAAGGCAATTGTCATGGACTGACTTGCGTCTCCTTAAAACTCATATTTTGATGTCACAAGCCCCAATATCTCAGAATGTAACTGTATTTGGAGATAAGATCTGTAAGATGGTGATTAAGCTAAAATGAGGTCATTATGGTGGGTCCTAATACAATATGACTGGTATCCTTATTAGAATAGGAAGAGACACCAGGGATGTTAATCGACAGGGCAAATACCATGTGCAGACACAGCAAGAAGGCAGCCATCTACTAGCCAATCAAAGAGGACAAAGGAGAAACTAAACCTGCTGACATCATGACCTCAGATTTCTAGCCCCCAGGACTGTGAGAAAATAGATTTCTTTTGTTTAAGCCACCCAGTCTGTGGTACTTTGTTATGGCAGTCCCAGCAAATACACAGTAACTAAATATGTAAACACAAAAAGTGGTATAAATGTCCTTTGTAACTCTTTCTCTTATCTGATTTAAAAGACAACTGCATATAGCAATAATTATTACACTGAGTTGATGGTCTTCTACAATTTGCATGACAAGAATGGCACAAAAGAGGAGAGATGGAACAGAGGTATATGTGAGCAAAGTTTTTGTATATTATTGAAATTAATTTGTATTAATCCAGAATAAATTATCCTATGTCAATACACTAGTTATTGTCTTTAAGGCAACCACTAGGAAATAGCTCAAAAAAGTAGAATCAAAGAAAAAGCAAGGAAATTATAATGGTATACTAGAAAATATCTATTTAACACAACAGAAGGCAATAATGGAGTAATAGAGCAATAAAAGACATAAAATACATAGTAAACAAATAAAAAATTACAAAAGTAAATCCTATATTATTTATGAATTACATTAAATGTGAATGGAATAAACAACATAATCAAAAGATATGGATTGTCAAAAATGTAATCCAACTCTGTGTTGTGTACTAGAGATTCAAAGACAAACGGATTGGAAGTAAAAGCATGGGAAAAGATGTATGACTCAAACAGTAATTAAAAGAGATCCAGACCTGCCATACTAATCAGACAAAATATACTTTAAGATAAGAAATGTTATTAGAGACAAAGAACATCTTCAAATGATTAAAGTGTTAATTTATCAGAAAGAAATAAATATTGCAAAAACATTCACACATAACAATAGACCTCCAAAATACATAAAGCAAAAACTGACAGAATCCAGAAGAAAGACAACTCAGCAGTCAGAGACTTCTGTACCTCACATTCAATAATTAATAGAACAACTATACAGAAAATCAACGAGGATATACAAGACTTGAAAAGCACTATAAACAAACTAGACCTAACAGAGATTTTTATAACACTCCACCCAATAAAAGCAGAAGATACATTCTTCTCGAGGACACAGGGAACATTCTCCAGAGTAGACCAATATGGTAAGCCACAAACAAAACAAAACAAAACAAAACCTGTTACGGACTGAATGTATGTGTGCCCTCCAAATTCGTGTGTTGGAGCCCTAATCCCCAGTGTAGCTGTATTTGAAGTAATGACATAATTATGGTTAAATGAAGTCATAAGTTTGGGGCCCTGAGATGATAAGATTAGTGTCCTTCTGAAAAGAGACACCAGGGACCTTGTTCCCTTTCTGTCTCTCTCTCATTTGTGTGAGGACACAGGTAAAAGGCAGGAAGCCAGGAAGAGGGCCCTCGCCAGAAACCCAATTGGCCGGAACCTTGATTTTGAGTTTCTAACCTCCAGAACTGTGAGAAAATAAATTTTTATTGTTTCAGCCACCAAGTCTACGGTATTTTTGTTTCAGCAGGCCTAGCAGACTAAGACAAAAATATAATAAACTTAGAAGGATTGAAATCCTGTGAAGTATTTTCTCTGATCTGAATACAATGCTATTCAAAATTATTAACAAAAAGAAATTTGGAAAATTCACTACACATGTAAATAAAACATACTTTTTGTATTTTTATTATGATTTATGAAGTTTGTATATATTCTGGATATGATTTTTTAGGTTTTTTGTTTTTGAATTTTTTAAATGATTTTTATTTCAAAATGTGAGGGGGGTATAAGTGTTATTACAAGATAAATTGCATAATGGTGAAGTCAGGGTTTTAGTGTGCCCATCACCAGAACAGTGTACATTGTACCCTACAGGTAAGTTTTTGTCCCTCATCCTCCTCCCAACATCCTCCTCCCTCTTCTTAATTTCCAACATCCTTTACACCATTGTGTGACCACGTGTACCCATCATTTAGCTATCATTAATGAGAACATGAAAACACACACTTCTAAATAATCTATGTATCAAAGAAAAAATAACAAGAGAAATTAAGAAATAGTTTGAGATGGATGAAAAGAAAACAGCATACCAAAACTTGTGAAATGTTATGAAAACAGTGCTTAGAGGGAAACTTACAGAACTTACGCTGTAAAAATCTGTATAATAAGCTAACTTGCCATGTGAATAAACTAGGAAAACAAGAGCAAACTAAACTCCAAGCGACAAATGAAGAAAATAATATAGAGTAGAAATAAATGAAATATAGAATAGAAAAATGTTTGGAGCAACCCAAACACTGGTCAATAATGAATAAAAAACAAAAATGTGGCATATCCATATAATGGAATATTACTAATCAATAAAAAAGGAATAAAGTACTGATACATCCTTTAACATGGATGTACCTTGAATATTTCATGCTTTGTGAAAGAAGTCAATCGTAAAAACCAGTCATATTTATAGATGATGCCCAAAACAGGCAAATCCATAGAGATAGAAAGCAGATGAGTGGTTGCCAGAGGGGAATGAGGATGACTGCTAATGGTATAGGGTTTCTTTTAGGGTGATGAAGAGGTTCTAAGATTAGATTGTGGTTACGACTATACAACTCTGATTATACTATAGGTGACTAAGCTTTATATTTTAAAAGGATAAGTTTTACAGTAAGTAAACTATATCTCAATTAAGCTGTTATAAAAAAGAAGCTTTTTTTATTAGATAAAAAAGGAGATTAAAAAGGTGGATTACCAGCTTTCCATGCATTTTGTTATTTATAAGAAAGGATGAGTCTATTGCAAAGGGCTTTTCGTGTCAATTTTTCAAAATTTAAAATGTGCAAATTTCAGGTCTATTTGTAAGGTGAGCTGGCTCTTGCTGATTTCTACACAAACTTACTTGCCATCTAATATTTTCCAAGCAATGTTGGAATTCTGTTCTATTTCCCAAACCTAAAGGGAGGCAACTTTCGCTTTCTTAGGAGGTCAATCTATACAGAGTATGGTGGTAAATATATGTTCTACTGAGAAAAACACCTTCATTGCAGAACATGGAAAATAAACTTACTTGAAAAATGAAAGATTTATTTGCAAATAGAGGGCTATAGTCAGTCAATCTTTTATTCTTTAAATCCATAGATATTTACTAAGCACCTACATGTGCAAGGCAATGTTTTTTTCAGCAGCTGGGAATAAAATTACTGAATAAGACAAAGTTCTTCCCCGTTAGTAGGGAAAACAAACAATGAAAAAGTGAATGGGTATTTAATACAAAGTCAAATACTGATAACTGTTATGAAGACATAGAAGGGTAAGATGAAGGAAGTCCTGGAACCTGCTATACTATCTAGAGTGGAAGGAAGTCCTTCTGATCACTGTTTGAGGAGAAGCCTAATTAAAGTGAAGGAGATAATTACATGTGAACATATCTCTCTAAAGCGAGGAGCAAGTGCAAAGGCCCTGAGGCAGGAAGGTGCTTGGTATGTCTGGGATATGTTAAGGATTGCATTGCAGCTGGAGCGCAAAGACTGAGGGGTAGAGTGAGGATGAAGATGGGTCAGAGAGGAACCGGGAGCAAGATTATATAAGTCCTTATAAGATCTTTGACTTTTATTGTAATATTGAGAAATTGTAATTGAGAAATTAAAAGCCAGATTTTTTTCTTTAATTTTCTGTGGCTCTTATTCTTAGGAAATAAAACCAAAGTTTAGTTTTAGAAGATGCACTGTCCCAATTTTTCCAAATTTCTGATAAATTCTGATTTCTCATTTCTTTAACACTTGCATATACTCCAAGAAAGGCATGAAAACTTAAAATGCCAAATGCTTTCTTTCCAAATTACATCATAACTTAAGTCTCTTACCAGCAATCTTGCTTAAAACAATATTTTATCATGTGAGTACTTCCAACAATGGAGGATGACCCAATGACCAAGAAGAAATGGTGCTTGCCTGGGTTTGCAGCGACCCTGATGGTCTGCTCCCTCCCACGCAAGGATGGTTTGTGGAACGATTCAGTTGTGTCTTCTTGATACTGAAACAATTGTTTCATTAAGCAAATAAACAAAACAGCCAGCAAAACAACTAGTTGATTTATCAGTGCTTTGATTTTTTTTAGTTGGTTGTTTTATTATTTTTGCTACAATTACAGAGTTCTGGAAATAAGGAATTTAATCAGTAATTCTCAGGTTAAAAACACTCTCTTCCCCATGGAAGGAGACAGAGAATTAAAGGGATGTTGGAATAAAAGCTGTTTTCTCTCTTCCTTGATTTGGAAAAAATATAGTAACCCATATGGTGAGGCCTTCACAGGCAACATTTGCCTTCACCCCGTACCACTCAAAGCGGGAAGTTTTAAGCACATCACGGATAGCTCCACTTCCTCAGTGCCCTATTGCGAAGTGGACATTTTGTGCAAGATTTCATGCAGTGGTGGAGGACGGAGTGGGAGGCAGAAGTGTTTTTTTATGCATAGCATTTCATTAAAAATATCCACCTCACTTCATCTCTTCTCTCTCTGCTCTTTACGCAGAGCTGTTCATTCTGGGTCTTCTTTTCCGAAGTGTCTAAAATATTTCCTCTTCTTTTCTGAGCCAGGTTACATATTGCACTGGGGGAAGAACAACTGGTAGTTAGTGGACAAGAGTGCTTTATTGTTCCTCAGGCACGTCCAGTTAAGGGAGAGGCAGGGTCTAGGTTTCATTCTGCTACAAAAAGTTTAAGTAAAATGCCTTGAAAGGAAGAATGTAACTTGCGAACAGTAGAGGGTGGTCTCAGTGGAAAGGGGAAGGCTACGTCAACATGGGCACTGGTGGGCTGACACGGGACCAACAGACCACAGTGTCCAGAGAGGCTGCCAACAGCCCGAAGGTGATAATCTCAGGCAGAGACTCAGGAGAGAACGGAAATAAAAGAAAGGGTTCCCAAAAGGAAAATGGAACATGTTAACAGAGTGGCGTCATAGCGTCTGGTGATTAGAAATTTACACGGGCAACCAACCAACTGGCAAAGAAAAAACCATAAACAGATCTAGGACTTAAATCACTAGATCCCATCACAGGGTGAGGTGGCTAGAAGTGATGGACAGAATTGGCAAAATGAGGTAGATTTCTCTAGTCCTGGAGGGTATGAGGGGCCAGAGAGGTTCCCAAGGGAGAGACTCAACTCAGGAACTGAGCAGGAATCAACTGCTACAAGTGAGGAACAGTATAAGGGCTTGGCCTTGGGTTCTAGGCAGAAGTTCTGCTCCTTTTTTCAAGGATATAAAAGCCTGGTATTTGCTTTGGAAATCCCATCAGAGAAGCATGACAGAGATCCGTCAGCATGTGTCAAATGTTCTGGTTGGTGTCCTGCTTAAGCCTGCAATGCCCAGCAATACTGAGACTTCGGACATTTTTTACCCTGTGGCCTCTTCCTTCAGCATTGATTTTTCCTGCTCAACAACAATTTAACCCGAGGAATTAATCTCTGGGATCTGTTACCTATCCCACCTGAGTCATGTGCATTTTTACCTGGGCACTTGGAGAACAATTGTTTATGTCACTGAGCAGCATGATTCTACTGGTTGGAATTTCATGAACCAGTGAGCCAGAGAAAAGGAGAAAGAATAATTCGAGGGAGTATAAAATCATTTACCTGTGGAATGTACACTGTAGAAATGAAGGCAGCATACCCAGATGCCCCCAAGTTCGTCCAGGTGGCCCACCACCTCCCCTGCCCACCATGAGCCTACTCTACCCAGCCCTTTCCACTTCGTACTTGGAAATGCAGAAGACCCAGACCTTTTCGTTCTATGTACTTCCCCACAAATACAGTGTACACTTCAATTTTGAATTCCAAAGCACATCTACACAAACCATTAGTATTTACAGCTTTGACATTTGGCAAGGAATTTTGACTATGCCTGGGTGAGGAGCAGTAAAACTCCCTTGTGTGACAAATTGTTTTGGTATTGAGGGTCACCACCTGAGTGTGCATACAATGAAAAGTCAGTCAGGGAGAAAACTAACTGGTTCAGAGTGTATTCCTGATGGCTATGCTTTAATGAAAAGTTCACGTATTATCTTAAAAGTTAAGCTACCATTTCTGATCTGTCTTACCGTAATGATCGAAGGTGGACATTTAAAGTTATTTGTCCCCAGTTAATACACCTTGGCATTGCCAATCGCTTCATACAGTATGTTCTTAATGGCAAGGACACTAAATACTTTTCCACCAAGTAAATAAAATAATCAGATGTATTCTTTTAACAAACCAACTCTTTAAAGGTATAGCTGTTGAAAAATTGCTATGTGTAGAAGTGAGGGAATGCAAAGATTCATGGCATCTTCCTTACCTCTGGGGGCTTCCAGTTTAAAGGTGGGGCTAGGTCTTCAAATAGATCAAGGAAATATAGGCTAAGTATCCAGCAATTGGCAGAGGGATTGAGTCTTAAACGATCTGGGAAAACAGATGCATTTTTTTGTCTAGAGTGACGAGGAAAGTTTGACTGAACAGGGGGTTTAAAGAATGACAGGATTTTGAAGGTTTCATCATAAAGAATTTTGAAAGAAAATTTGATGGACAGAGTATGGTTTTTGAACTTACGGCCCTGAGACCCAGGAACTGCTGGTTCAAGGGCCATCTGAGAATGCTTTCTGTGGCTTCTCCCATTTTCCATTTTTTTCAGAGTTCTTAGTATTAAATGACCAAGCCGGTAAGGCCCAATTATCTTCTAGGAATCAAAAGGGCAAATTTAAAATGCAGATAAAGATTTATATGTCATAGCAAAAAGATCTCATAAATGGAAGACTCTGCACAAAATTTGCCAATTCTAGAATATAAGTAGCACTTGGAAGCTGATAAGCTGCCTCTTAACACCACAAGGGCCAACCTTGGACTTGGACCCCAAGTCAAGAGTACTGTTGGAGCCACGGGTGACATTTTTCCAGCATGTTGACTGATCCTGCCAGGACAAAGGCAGGCATCCTTGTGCTGGCCCTCCAGGGTCTAGTGTGGCACACAGTACCAAAAAAGGTACCTCAAAATATTGATTAAAAAGGAAAATATAAACTAAATCAGTCTTTATTATAATTACTATTCATATCCTCTCCACCTAAATCTCAATTAATAGACCTATAGGGTCAGCCAAAATTTACATTAAACAATCAATTGGGAGTAAGAAGAGAGTTGAAGAACATGCTTAGGGTCGGAAAATTAAGAAAGCCAAGTTAATGCACCAAAGTCATTCTGTGCCTCTCTTCATGCCTTCCTGTTTGCGCGATGCATTCTGTCTCTGCTGGAGGCTTAATGAGTCATCGTACAATCATCTAACTTGACTCTGTTCTGGTTTTCTCACTAAACATACGAGAGGGCGACTCTCAGTGACATGGTGTTGCTCTGTCCCTGCTACAGCCAAACTCGTTACTTTACTCACTGCTCACTCCTGGGGCATAGCTGGTAATAATAAATACCATTTTACCTAACCAATCTTTAATTAGGCCCAAGTTAATCCCTATAAATGAAGTGATGTTCACAACACCCCTAGAAATTTATCTAGGAAGTTCACAAGAAGCCGTTTTCTACCCTTCCTCTGTATACAAACATAAAAAATTAACAAACTGACTTACGGTGTCTTGCAGAAGGAACCCTCAAATGTTTACATTTCTTTCACTGAGGTGAATGAGGCAGGTGTTATCATCACATCAGCCATAGTTCATATGTGGAAGGATCCTTTCTTAAAGCTGCTCCCCATTCTTGCCCCTTCATGGCCTTTCATAGGTCGGAGGAGGGAAGGGACATAACCCACCCACTGCCCCACAGGCATTACCTGTCCCCACCTCATTCTGCAAACCAGAACCATCTCCCACTTTACATGGCCTCAGCTTCTGAAATGAGCATTCTCCACCCTTCACTCAGCCCCTCCACCCACGGCTCAGTGTCTCTCACTTGTGCAGTATAGAACACTGCCAGTGACAGCACTGAGCTTATTTTCCATACATTGTTTTCCATTGTTTTATTATCTACCTATTCTGGCAACTTCCACATTGTCACTTAGGTCATTAACTGACCTACACAGTACATAGTGTATCTCTGTCTTGAAAGGCACAGGGGATTCCGGAGCCTATTCAGGGAAAAACAGAGTGGTCAAATTTCCTCACTACAAATCCATAATTTAACCAGAAGAATTAATGTCCTTCACATGATCATCTGCCCTCAAGACAACATTCTTTTGCAAAGGGAGGTCAGCGTCCAGTTCTGCACACTCCGGCTTACATCAGATCTTTGTTGCCCTCCTGACAGACAATGTACGAACAGCAAGTCAGTGTGTCCCAAGGTAGAGTTCAGGTTGGATTAAACAACTGCTTAAGTCTTCAGCCTTGAATATTGGAAAGCACAGTTTCATCTGGTTTCATCATCTTAAAATATATTTCATCTACTTCATTTGACTTATTGATAGAGGGAAAAATCAACATACTCAAAGAATGTAATAAAGACGAATTTTGGCAACTTTAAGTGAAGAAACCATCATCAATCATTGCTTTCCTGGAACAAAGCTTGATTTATTGTAGAAAGGTCTATGTATATTCCACACAAATCTAGAAATCTAGCTACAAAGCTCAGAATTTGTTCCCTCTGAAATGTAGAAAAAAATGTATCTTGGATACAAAGGCCTCGCAACACCCCTAGAAGATTATAAAAGTAAAATTTAGTTCTGCAAATGTATCACTATTTGGGAATTATCAAACCCACCCTGTTTCCCAGGATCTGCACTCGCACTGGCCCTTGGCTGTTTTCCCCCCCAGACCCATGCCTTGCCTTCGGAACTGCCCTCTGGATGTGTTTCAGCTGGGCTTCCTCACCCTCCAGCTTCAAGTGTGGCCAACAGGAGGCACCAGCAGAACACAGAGTGAGGAGAGAGAGAAATCAGAGGATCTCTTCCTGAACTTCCTCCCTAGTGGAGCAAAGAGTAGCAGGGTCTCTGCTCTGTGACCAAAGGCCATAGCTCATACTGAGTGGTCTTTTCCTAAAGCTGTTCGCTATTCTTGCCCTTTGAGGCCTAGGAGTGGGTAGTAACAGCTTCCTGCCTTTTTTTGTTTTTCTTTTAGCTCTGGTGTGTATCACTAACCCCAGTTGATTTCCCTGAATTTTCTACCTGCAGCTTTGTAAATTGTGTTTTCATTAAAGTCTCCTCTTCACTCCATTTGGGTGTGTTATCTGTTTCATATCAAACCTCAAGTCATCAACACCCATTTTTGTCCCCAGAATTGGGAAAACATCTTTCTTAACAAGTTGTCCTGCTCAATCTCATTCCCCAGACCAAGCCCAACCTACGGTGGGTATTAAACAATCCCAGTTTCTCCACCTGCTCAGACCCTGCATCACATCTGCCTTGTAAGTTTTGGGGGCCCTGACACAGACCAATGGATCTCTGTCATGCTTCTCTGATGGGATTTCTGAGACAAAAACCAAACTTTTATATCCTTGACAAAAGAAACTGAACTTCTGCCTAGAACCTGGGGCCAAGCCCTTATCCTGTTCCTCACTTGTACTAAGTTGATTCCTTCCTGGTTCCTGAGTTGAGACTCTCTCTTGGGAACCTCTCTGGCCCTTCACACCCTCCAGGACTAGAGACGCTGAGGGTGGTGGAACAGCCTGTGTGCTTTGCCCACCCAGGTGACTAACCAAACACAAGTCACAGCTGGACCTTTCGAGCCCAGGAGCAAGATGCAAATATTGATGCTTCTCAAGTTTTGAAAACAAAGTATTTGGAATGGAAAAGTCTGCCTGCTAGTTGGTGGCTCTTTCCTTAACTAGTCACTCATTATGTGAGGTCATTTCCTTACTATCCTCTGGCCACCACTATTCTATCTATTAAAAAACCACTTTTGTGAGTTTGTTGAGTGTGGCAGGATAAAAATTTGATAACAATTTGCCTGTCTTTCCTTCTACAGCATTTCCTGATATCCCACCTTTCTTCACAGCCAAGCAACAGTGGGAGTGTCTACACTGATTTCCCTAAGCTTTTAACTTTCAAATGAGGTTTTTGAAATGCATAACTGAGAAAACAGTTTGAGAAAAGAGGTGTATGAGTCCAAAAGGCCCTTGTTTGGAGCACCAAAATTCAGATACATGAAGGATGGTGAGCCTTATGTTGAAGCTTTGACACTAGAAATACAGGTTTCTTGAAAGGGTTGAGCATCCTTCTCCCACTGGCCAAGCCAGTAGAGGGGTATTAGAACACCGACATAAGTTTGGGTATCAGACAGTAAAAGATTTGTGTGTCCCACTTTTTCTGGAGATGTGGAAGATGGGGAGGCTAGAGTTCCTTGAGCCACCATAGTAAGCAGGGGGTGGAGTGGAAAGGACAGCATGTATGTCTAGGCAGGGGACCTGAGGTGGCACTCCCCAGTGTCCCAGAAGGGTGTGAGACATAGGACCATGGGTCAAATGCCCTTTGGGGATTGTGGAAGTAGCTGATAAAGTCAGTGGACCTGAAAAAACCTCATACTTTGGAGGAAGGAATAGGATGGTAGATGGCAGCATGGATAAACACATCCAGTACTTGCCAGCGTGAAGGGATAACAGCAGCCCAGGACCAGAACTGACGACAGACATTTCAGAGGATCCTGTTGGGTGTGAACACAGAGTGGCCGGTGCGCAAATGCTGTGCTCCGTCTCGTCCCACGTTCCTGACTAGGATGTCACTTTCCATCCCTCCTCCTCGAAAGCTTATATGCAACCCTGAGGCAGAGGGGGGAGGAGGAAAATTCTATTTTGACTAATAGAAGTCTAAGTTAACAGAGTTGAACACACATTCACACATTTAATAAGACTGATTTTTCTGCCACCTGTTAAAATGGTGTGTTAAAGTATATAAGGTATGTAAGTTACAAAGCACAATGTTAAATTGTTGCTTACCCAAGTTTGTGGCTTATAAATCAATGCCAGTCACACGATAATTAAATGAGACAGTGCACGTGACATAACGTTTTGAAATTTTGAAGTGTTATTTAAAGACTTAACAATAAAGACAAATAGAAACCATACAAGTGTTGGCTCTTCTGCGTAACTGATATTTGTAAAAGTTTTACAGATACATTGGTATCTTTATCGGATATGATTTGCTATATACACATCACTGTTCACTCTTCTTCTTGTTCAGGTGTCCACCCCACTCCCCTGGTCACGTCTTTCCATGGAGGAGGGCTCAGATGGTGACCTGTGATTGGTCAAAGGTAACCATGGTAGACCTTTCCTATTCCAAGGATTGGTTTCTGTGTGAGCCAATTATGGCCAATGATATGAGAGCATAAATCTGCTGAGGATTCTGGGAAGGCTTTCCCTTACTAACAAAGAAACTTACACAAGTACACATCCATTTTTTGCCTCTGAATGTTGCCATGCAAATGTAATACCTATGAGAGGAGTCAGCCTGATGATGTCATTGTGGAAGGACTGAAGTTCTTGATGTTCTGCCCTGACAGTGCTGGCAGCAAGCATCTCGCTCTCCAGAATTTGTGTTGAGTGGATATATTTGTTGTTTTCAAAGCAAGTTGAGTATATGGCGGGCGGGGGGAGTTGGTTCTGTTACTTGGAGCTGAAACCATCCTAAATTTTAGTTTTAATAGCGTACTTATGGCTGAAAACAATTTTTCTTGAGTGGAATCTGCTCTGCAATTAAAATTCCAGTTTAAGGTACCATCAGTGGTCTGATCAGTGTAGTGCGTGCTGAGCTAGTCAGGAGCAAGAAATTTCTGTCAAGCGCTTTGGACCAGCTTCATTCAAAGATGATTAATGCTTAAACATTAGAGGAGGACGTTAAAATATAAATCAACACACTAAACCTTGCCCAATTTTCTGGGAATTATACTCACTAACTTATCTCTTAAAAGGCTGGGAAAAATTTCCCAATATGTTCAAAGAAGGTCGTTTCACCCTCCGGTATAGACAGGAAAAGGAATTAAACCCAGTTGTTCTCTTTTTTATTTCTGCCTGAGGGAAACTAGTCAATGAAGGGAAACATTTCAGAAAGTACACAGTTTTAAAGCAAATGTCATTGCTAATGATTTTCTATCAGCACTGTGACCCGTACTTCTACAGTAATTGCAATCCTCTGACCTACTGGTCAAATGGTATTTTTCAGTTAGGAAAAATTATGTCTCTGTCATGTGTTAATAAAGCATGGCACCGTATTCTCTAACTCACTACTAGCAATTCCAGGGATGAGCCACAAGAACAAAGTGCTATCAAAATTAACTGTGCATATGAAGTCATATTCACATGCACTGCTCTATTCTCAGTAATGTTACACAAGAAAATAAGAAAGCAAATGGCAAAAGTGCCAAATGTATAACACAGTTGAACTGGTCTCTAACACCTGACCAGATGATGAAATAGTATTTGACACCTCAAAGTAATCAGACAGGTGGAGGATCTATTGCTAATTCACACTTACTCCCTGAAAGTCCAGTGAAAATTACACTGATACAAATGAAACAAGATCCCCTGGAATCAAACTTGTGGCGTGCTAATTCTTTCTGACAGTACCAATGAAATTCTCTGGGCCAGGAGATGTTCATTTAAAAATGTTTCAATTCCTGTTCACTCAAGGATATTTCATAATTTGAGGATTTACCATCCAGAACAAGCTACTTAAGCCAATTGTAGCTTGAAGCCTTTCTACGAAATTAAATGTAGAATCTCTCCTGTCCTGTCTGCATAGGGAAAATTCTGTAAATGTTCTAAAAACAAGAAGTCCCACAGAAGATGAAGAATTGATAGCAACTGTATCTGTATCAATGACCATAAAAGATGATTTAATAAGCTGTGGTCAGTAAAAATGGAAAGGTGATTGTAATGGGTTATTTTTTTTTCAGAGTTAAATATTTCTTATGTAATTTGACATTATGGTTTTTTTTTAGACATTACAAGAGTGTAAAATGACACCATTTTAACTGTCAAGAAACACAGAAGCATCACACTCATATTTAAGGACAACCATTTTGTCACTTCTCTCTTTTTTGAGAATTTGATGGGCAAATAAGGAAGCTTTGTTCCTTGATTTTTAACCTATCTGTCATAACCTGGATATAGGCTTCTCTGTGTAAATACCTGTGAGCAGTAAGTTTGATCTATAATGGGTTATTTTTCTGAGTCATTGATGGATGATATGCATTCCCTCTGCTGACGCTTAGTGTCTGCAGCTAAACTGTTTAGCTAAACATTATCATGGAAGTAATCCTGAAATTACGCATGGAGAAACTATTTAATTACTTACCATTGAAAGATTTCCATGCTTGGCTATATTGCTTTATCTCAGATCATTGCCTGTCTCTGTTGTAGGTAATTGATTGGGAGACTTTCAATATTATAAAATATTCCTTTTGAAGCCAAGAATTAGTTTGGTACAGAGGTCAGTCAAATGGTTAAAGAGCGTTATGAGCAATGATGTCTTCGGGAAAATCACAGGCATCAGAAGCCCTGGCTGCCTGTCTCAGTCCACTGCTTAGGAGCTGTGGGTCTTTAGGTGTATTCGTTAATCTTTCTCTGGGCCTCAAATTCCTCATCTGAAATATCTAACTCACAACTCGCAAGACTGTCATCTCACATTGTGAAATCATTCAGTAACCCATGTTCTCTATGGGTTATTGTATCAGAGAAGCCTTGTTTGGGTGATCAGATAATAGTGGACTTGGGTGAATTATAAATCGATACACGTGTATCTACAACTGTATAACAACTACCCTGGACATCTCAAGAACAATTCTGCATTTTTAACAATGACAAAAATTGACCAACTTGTAAACATCCTTTCTTGAACTGACTGCCTGCCCTTACTTTATTCATGAAACTTTTATGATGCGTCTATTCTCCACACTGCCACTTGTTGTTTCAAGGTTACCATCATATCCTTCATATGCGTAAATACAGGCTGGCATCTTGATAATTTACCAGAAGCTGTTAGGCAATAGTGAGTTAAATAAGTCATGCAACAATTGCTTCATTCCATTGAAACAAACATTAAAGGTTTGTCATGCACATCTAAATGTAGAGAAATATATATTTATGTATACACTGAAATAAATATTTATTAGAGTAATAAATATTGAATTTACTCAATGTGTCATGCAAATTGAAACAGGTTACCAGGTCCACATAAGCTCTTTGAATGAACAAAAAGTTGCTAAGTATTAAGTCTCAACTTCTCACAATGATGTAAATTTATTGGATTAAGAACCCATAAGTAGAGCTCTATAAAATGCAAAATCCTTCAGGGAAGAAAATGTTCTTGCTCATTGCTCTTTCTAGCAGAAACAAGATTACTTTGGTCTACATTAAGTATAATTTCTACTTAATTTATTACTTTGTATTGTACTTTCAGATACACTAAGCATGAAATCATGCCATAAATATAGATTCCCTTCTAGTCCAATGCTGTTGATGTGACAGAGTAGAATAATGTTGGCTATTTTTCCCGAAGAATTTAAAAGACAGAAAATGGGCTGAAAATCGGCCATGCATTTTACTTTCTAAATGGCAGACCGTCTATTTCCAAAGTTTACTGGCATGAGAAGTAGCTAAGACTCAACTAAACTCGAAGTAAAATTCATGCTTTGATCACTATGCTAAGTAAGTTTCAAGAAATTCTCTTGAGTTGCTTTTCCATTTATAATCTTTAATATTCTGCAATCAACTAATAGTGCAATTTAGATTTTTTAAATATTCACACACAAGTGTTCACTAGTCTTCTTTTTTAAAAAGTCAAAATTGTATAATCTTGAGGTCTCCAGCATGAAACACCAGGATAATGGAGAGGGGCTCTATTGATTAAACGACCCTATGGCAAACTAACACGAGTTTCACTGTTTCTCCTCCTTGTACCTCGATATTCTCATCAATAGGATGACAGTAAACCATGTTTGTTCCCTGTCTGTTCCTCAGGAATGTATCAAATCTTTTGAAAAATTAATTATCATCACTTAGAGTTATAACTCCAGACCCAGGCAACTGTGAGAGAGAAATTTGGGTTTGAAAGAAATGAAAATTACATGTTTATGATCATATGAGAACCATATGTTTATTAGAGAAAAATATGAAAGAAATGCAGAATTTAATCAGGCATTAAGTGATTAGTTGAATACATTCAAGTGATAAAAGAACCTATATAGGGGTTACAAGAATCTATTTTCTGAAAATAAAACAAGTAACATAATTTGAAAAGGTAAGGAAATAATGAGGGAATGGTACAGCTTGAATCAAGAGGAATGTAGGCTACGGAACCAACTCATCCGAAGGGTGTGGTCTTGAAGTAGCAGGTCTGACTGTTGACCCAGATAGGCGTGTAGCCCATGGGTCCCCCAAACCATATTTGCTCAAAGTCCTGTCTTCCCCTGCTCCTTCCTTACTCATGTCGTCTGTTTCAAACTTTCATCCCATTGTGAAAGTGTCTGCGCTTGACCCCTCTAAGTCTTTACGCTCTCTGTAATCCTTCATCATCACCATTGCTACAGTCGGATTTCCAAACCCTGATCTCAATTTTCCTTCTTAAGATCTTCAGTGGCCTTCAACTGGATTTTCCTTCCCAGGATGTCAAAGTCCGTCACAATCTAATCCCACCGCAAATTCCCAGTTGCAACTTCATTTCACGCACCCTATATTCTGTGTTCAACCTGCGACTTCTCACCGGGTTGCCTTCAGGCCACCAACATCAGGCTCACCTAAGACGCTTGTCCCTGACCCCATTCCAGTCCTACTGATCAGACCCTCCAGAAAAGCAGCTCTGAAATCTACATTTGTAACCTGCTCTTGGGCAATTTTTAGGCACACAAATGCCATAGTCACATTGTATAATTCACTGTCCTCCCAACACTCTCTGCTCTTCAGTTCTTTCTAACCATTCTTTCTGCCTAAAGTGCCTTCCCACCTCCATAAAGTTACACAATTAGCGTGCTTCTTCCTCCATTTCCGTGACATTTACTTACAGCACCCCACTTGGGGCATTCATTCTTCTTTCTCTGTACACTCCTTGAACACTGGACTCATGTCTTATTTGCATGTGTATCCTCAATCCCTGTCATGTTCTTTTACACTTAATGGGTCCTAGGTCAATGTTTGTACAGTGGAATTTTTTAAGTGCTCTAAGCTAGTCGAAAGTCACGGGAGAACATGAGATTAATTCACACTGATGGTGTCTTGCATGAATTTCATTGATTTGCTTTTATCATCTTTGTGTTGCTAAATAACAGAGAAGTGTCTGGCTGCAATTAGCAAGACCTTTTCCTTAGCTAAAGCACATGGATGTGGACAGGCAGACTTCAGAAAATGGAAAGCTGAATCAGACATAATAGTCTCCATATTTTCTTTTTTTAAAATATTTTATATCTTGCTATACAATCTAAGCATTTATTTGATCAAAACTATATGTAATTTATAAATTTGTTAAAGATTATTTTCAGTAAATTTTCATTGAGCTGGGCATTGAAGAATGAGAAGGACTTCAACAGACAGAAATTACTATACAGGCTAGACAGAGAAAAAACGAATAAGCATGGAAAAGCGATGAGTGAGTTGACACCATACTTAAAGGAACAACTTAGATAGCAGCTGGATGTTGAATAAATACAGTTATTCTTTCAAGGAAACTCCTGGCTTTGTTATCCTTTGCCCATGGGGGTAACAGTGTTGCCTTCATGGGGAAATATACCCACTACCTCTTTGAGAATCAATGGGACCCACACTGTGGTTGGTCAAATGGTGTTCACTCCTGAATATGGCTTTTGGGGTGCAGTAGGGGGTAGAATTGGAAGAAGAAAGGGAGAACAAAAGCAAGAATGCTTACTTTCTGCTGGCTTGGGAAGACTAACTGCTCCTTCTGGTATTCAAAGAGAAAGCCAGTCCCATTCCCATCTTGATCACATCCACGAACAAAAGAGAGCTTTGCACAATTTGTTTGAACCAGTCTCTAAAAAGGCCATTTAAAATCTATGCACTTATTTTAAGATGTAGTTTGAAAAGTTTTGTGTTAGGAAAAATAAATCATGTTTAAACTAAAAATATAAATAGAATGAAAACAAATGGAATGAAATTCTCAAATATTTCACTTTCTTTCTCAAGCCAGATTAATCTTGAGATTTAATCTATGTACATTTGGAAAAGGAGGGAGAGTATGCTTTTAATCTACCATTTTATAGCTCAATTGCCATGATTTCTGTGATGATGATATACATAAATGCATGACAAAAATATTTTTATTTGATATGTATGGTGTTTGGAGATGTGGGAAGGATCAAAGACAATCCTTTTCTAACAAAATCATAGGCAATTCAAAAAAGGGGATTGACACTAATTAGTATTACTATATTTGGAATCAATATATGCTATCAAGAATAGAAATAATTCTACAGTTAACAAAATAATTGTTGAATATTTCTGAATGTTTTTCCCTAGCTCCGCATATAAACTCTCACTTTTCTATCATAAATTTTGCCAGTTTGCTTAATAAAAAAGCAGGATAAAATTTATAGTGATATAAAGTGATAAAAACAATTTTCCTTTACAAATATCTTTCCAGTATAAAAACTGCCATGCATTTCTTACAAACAGGCATTTGTTTTCAAACCATTTTTATTTTGTTTTCATTCCTAAAATTTTCTTCAAAAAACTAATATGTAGTTTTTATTTTTTAATTACTGTGGATACATAATAGTTGTACATATTTATGACATACATGTGATATTTTGTTATAGATGTACAGAGTGTAATGATCAACTCAGGGTAACTGGTGTATCTAGCACCTCAAGCATTTATCATTTCTTTGTCCTAGGAACATTCCGATTCCACTTTTGTAGTTATTTTAAAATATACAATAAATTGTTGTTAACTAAAATCACCCTATTGTGCTCCTATCTAGTCTTCTTCATTCTATCTAAGTGTATTTTGTACCTATTAATCACCCCTCTTTATACACACACCCCTCTGACTACACTGTAGCTTCTGGTAACCATCATTCTAGTCTATAGCTCCATGATTTCAATTTGTTTTTTTTAGCTCCCATATATGAGTGAGAACATGTGATATTTTGTTTTTGTTTTTGTTTTTTTGTGTGCCTGGCTTATTGCTCTTAACATAATGTCCTCCTGTTCTGTCCATGATGTTGCCAATAATAAGATTTCATTCCTTTTTATGGCTGAATAATATTCCATTGTGTATATGTATCACATTTTCTTTATTTATCCATTGATGGACACTTAGATTGATTCCACACCTTGGCAATTGTGAATAGAGCTTCAATAAACATGGAAGGGCAGATAGCTCTTTCATATATTGATTTCCTTTCTTTTAGATATATACCCAACAGTGGGATTGCTGGACCATATGGTAGTTCTATTTTTAGTTTTGTGAGGAACTTCCATAGTGTTTTTTATAGTGGCTGTATTAATTTAACTTCCCACCAACAGTGTATGAGGATTCCCCTTTTCTCCACATCCTTGCTAGCATTCTCTGTTGCCTGCCTTTTGAATAAAAGCCACTTTAACTGGTGTGAAATGATATCTCATTACAGTTTTGATTCACATTTCTCTGATGATTAGTGATGGTGAGCATTTTTTCATATATCTGATAGCCATTTGTATGTCTTCTTTTGAAAAATATCTATTCACATCTTTTGCCCATTTTTAAATTGTATTATTTGATTTTTTCCTGTCAAGTTGTTTGAGCTCCTTATATATTCTGGTTATTAGTCTCAAATCAACAACTTAGCATCACACCTTAAGAAACTAGAAAAAGAAGACAAAGCCAAACCCAAAGCCAGCAAAAGAAAAGAAATAACAAAGATAAGAGCAGAACTAAATGAAATTGAAACAAACAAACAAATAAAAGTAATACAAAGGATCAGCAAAATGAAAATTTGGTTCTTTGAAAACAAAATTGGTAGACCACTAGCTAAATTAACCAGGAATAGAAGAGAAAGGATTCAAATAAACTCAATCAGAAATAAAAAAATGAGACATTACAGTTGATACCATATAAATACAAAGTAGCATCAGACACTACTGTGAAAACCTCTGTGCACACAAACTAGAAAATCTAAATGACATGGATAAATTTTTGAAATCACATAACCTTCCAAGCTTGAATCAAGAAGATATAGAAATCTTGAACAGATAAATTACAGTGAGTGAGATCAAAACAGTAATAAAAAACTCTCCCAGCAAAAAAAGCCCAGGACCCCATGGATTCACAGCTGAATTCTACCAGACCTACAAAAAAGAACTGGCACCTGTCCTACAGAAACTGTTCCACAGTATTGAGAAAGAGGAAACCAGTTCTAACTGATTCTATAAATCCAGTACCACCCTGATACCAAAGCCAAGAGAGGACACAAGAAAAAAAGAAAAGTACAGTCCAATGTCTTCATGAATACAGATGCAAAAATTCTTAACAAAATATTAGCAAACTGAATCCAACAGGACATCAAAAAGATAACCTATCACAATCAAGTGGGTTTCATCCCAGGGATGCAAAGATGGCTCAATATACGCAAATCAATATATGTAATTCATCACATAAATAGAATTAAAAGCAAAAACCATAGGATGGTCTCAATAGATGCAGAAAAAGCATTCAAAAAAAATCCAGGATCCCTTTATGATAAAACCCCTGTCAAACTAGGCATATAATTAACATACCCCAAAATAATAAAAGGCATATGTGACAAACCCATAGCCAACATCATACTGAGTGGTATGAATGGGGAAAAGATGAAAGCATTCCCCCTAAGATCTGGAACACAAGAACGATGCCCACTGTCACCACTTCTATTCAACATAGTGCAGGAATTCTTAGCCAGAGCAATCAGGCAAGAGAAAGAAATAAATGACATCCAAATTGGGAAAGAAGAGATCAAACTATGCCTATTTGCTGACAATATGGTCTTATATCTAGAAAACTCTAAGGACTATTCCAAATCCTAACATCAAGGTGTCAGCAAGGCTGCATTCCTTCTGGAGGCTCCAGGGGAGAATCTGTTTCCTCACCTTTTTCAGCTCCCAGAGGCCGCCTGTGTTCCCTGGGCTGGTGGCCCTTTTGTGGCATCACTCTTGCCTCTGCTTCCCTCAGTACATCTCCTTCTCTGGCTCTGACCCTCCTGTGACTACATTGGACCCACCCAGTTAATCCAGGGTCACCTTCCCATACCAAGATCCTTAACTTAATCACATCTGCTTTGTTACAGGTTCCAAGAATTAGGACATAGACATCTTTGGGGCACCATTATTCTGTCTGTCACAGTATAACTACGTCATGACTTGGACTAATTATAAACCAGTTTCTCTTACAATGCTCAGGACAGCAAAAAAAATAAAAACAATTAAAAAATAAGAATAAATAAATAAACCAGTTTCTCTGTTATCATTCTCATATACAACAGTCAACAAACATAAAATTTCCATCACTTCTGACCTAGAGTTGAAGTAATTAGAAATTGTTGAGTTTAGGAAATTGGACACCTTCAGAAATTTGGGGATTTTTCTTTCAAATGCTTCTTTATCACACATTGACAATGATGCATAATATGTTAGTAAGGGAGGAAAATATAGAATGAGGTTTGCAAATGTAATTCAAGATGATCTGTACTAGATTTTAAAGTTTCTACCTTAACAAATTTTTTTTGATGGTATACTAAGATGTTTTCATAATTTTTTAGAAAGTTAAAAATGTAAAGCTGTACCAAACTAGACTTTTCATCTATTTTGAACAAGGATTATTCACACTTTCAGTGTCATATTGGAAGAGAACTGTTTGCAAAGAGTATCCTGAGAAAGTCTCTTTTAGCTTGTCATTTAGAAACAAATCACAAAGACTGTTTTTAGAGCAAAATAAAAATTTCCAAACATGAGAATTTGAATAAGTTAAAATTTAAGTTCACACTATAATACATATTTTATTTTCAAACCAAACACAATATTATATTTTTAGATGGGTTAATGACTAACCATACTTTTTATTCATCAGCTTGAAATAAATTAAAAGAACTAATAATTTATTACAAGGGAAAAGTCAACATTTGCTGCCATGCAGCATAAAGATTTTATTAAATGAACTTTGTAATAAAATCTTTAATATCTTACTGATCTAAAATAAAAACCTTTTAACCTCAAACCCCTTCTGTATCACGTACCATAAATTTTCTAAAAGGGAACATAAGATTATGTCATTGTGAAATACTTCATGCATCAAGCAATATTGGGAATACTTATGTAGAATTAAGGGAGCTCAGAAGTGAGTCCTTAATTCAGCCAGAGAGGACTGGGGTTAGGGAAAGCTTCCTGGAGGCGGTTAGTACTGCGCTAATTGCGGAAGCATAAACAGGGTTTAGCCAGGAGAGGATCAGTAGAGGGAAGAGAGAGGAAAGGTCAGTTCAAGCAGAGAGGACGACATGAAAGAAATTGACCTTGAAGTGATACTTCTGGACCATAAAGAAAATTGATGTAGTGAGTTTCAAAGATGAGAAGGGAAACAGGGAAAAACATGGAAGGCCGTAAGTGCCACGTAAAGAACTTGATCTTGAGGTGTCAGCGAAAGGAGAGTGAGGAGTGCCCACGGCGAAAGGGATGACTGAGCTCTGTGGCTTTGACAGGTCACTCTGGAAGCTTCACGGAAGATGAGCTGTGAAGAATTGATCCGTGGACATTATTCCTGGAGGTGAGAAGTTGTGTGATAAGAGGCACAAAGACAGAGATGTGAGACTCTTGGGGGATAACATTGGCAAGAGTAAACGGTAGGTTAGACACAGACCAAGGATGAAGAAGAACCAAGCCAAGACTCGCAGGCTCCTCAGTGGTTTTTCTAGTAACTGAGAAAGCAAATTGATGATGAAGAAAACTTACAGTCAGGTATGTTAAGACTTAAGTACTCTGGAACATCCAGGTGCCTAGAAGTGGTGAGTGAAAACAGGAGAGTAGCTGAGAATGTGCTTGGCAGAGAAAAGGAGAGACAAGCTTCAGGGGGACAGATGGGGGTGCAGAGGGAGAAACGGGGGACTGCTCGGGAGTGTAAGGACAATCAGGTGGACCTGCTGTTCCATGTGCTGGGCACTCTTAGAAGACTTCCCACATATTAACTCACTTGATTATTGTAACAAAGCTTGTCTCACTTTACAGCTGAGGAAATGTAAGCACAGAGTGTGTAAGCAAACTCCCCAACATCACACAGCTACAAAATTGAAAAGCTGGTATTTGAACTGGGGCAGTCTGGCCCTGGAGCTTGTGCTCTCAAGGAGAAGGGAGCAGTGGATGCTGTCAAGGCAGCAGGGGACTTTTCAAAGTGGGGACTGAGACGTGGCTCTTGGACTTTGTCTGCAGGAGTAAATCACTAGACAGTAATTTCAGTAACAACAGATTGGAAGGCGGAGAGAAGTAGGAGGATGTAGTAAAATATGAACGAGAAGGTGGCAGACTTCAAGATATTTATTTTATATCATCGCAAACGTAGCATGTATTTACTTTTGCATTCCACAACCATGCTAAATAAGACAAACATGACCCTTGGCCTCATAAAGCTTATGTTTTAGCAGCTGTAACCTCACAATTTGTAATTATTTCATTTGTTTATTGCCTGCTGCTCTGGAGGAAATAAATCATTCCATGTGACAGAGAATTATGGGGGGCGGGTGTTTTTAGACATTGTTAAGGAAGGGATGTCAAATCTGAGATCTGAGGGGTTAAGAGGAGCTTCCAGGTGAGGACTTGGGGGAAAAACTTCCAAAATGAGTAAAGGCAAGATTTCAAAGTCTCCAGTGATTTAGCACTTTTAAGAAATAGTCAAAAAGCCAATGTCGATGGAGCAGAGCGTGTCAGCAAAGAAGAAAACTGGGAGGAGGTCGCAAAGCTACGTAAGGAGACAGTCAGGCAGTCTCACGGCACAATGGGAATCTGCATCTTACTCTAAGTGCAGCCTGAGGTGATTAAAATGTTTTAGCAGGAGAGTGACAAAATTTGGGTTAAATTATTTAAGTATTATTTTGGCCCAGTGTATGTAGATTGAATTGAAAGACAAGAGTGAAAATGGGAAGATCAGGTAGCTGAGGCTTGAGAAAATTTGGACCAAGTGTGGCCACAAAGGTGGGGAGATAAAAGTGTTTGAGGAAGCAAAAGGTAACAAAATAAACCAGCAAAATATTACAGTAAGAATAAAAGCAAGAGTGGAGATTATTATGCTAAATATGCACAGGAAGAATTCTTTCAAAATTATAGACTCTCGCATTGAGTTTGGAAGCAAAACTCAGCTCTATGTTGGTCACAAGACATGTGTAACATAAAGTCACAAGAGTTGAAAGTGGAGGGTTAGTGAGAGTGACCAGGAAAATGCAGATCCTAGGAGATCAGAAATGGTGATAGCAATATCAGATAAATGGAAGCCAAGGCCAAAGCCGCTACGTGTGGCAAGGAAGGGCATTATAAAATGGCAGAAGTTATCATCCCCAAAGAAAAGATAGTTGTCATAACCCTCTCTGGGTCAAACAACACACTATTCACCATGCAGCAAACTTTGGAAATACAAAGAGAACCGAATAAATGCACAATGGTAATGGTATATTTTTAGTGTATATTTTCAGAAGTTGACAGATTTTAAAGATAAAAATATATAAGAAAGATTAAAATTGGAATCAACAGTTCAATGTTATAGCCAACAACACTGAAATTCTCCATGAAAAGTCCAAAAAACAAAGAGATATAAACCCATGTCAACTGTGTAACCAGAACATGGAGAATATCACAAATGTCAGTTTACGTGGAAGTGGAGAAAGGGATATCCACGGCCAGCCCAGCCAACTGCAGAGCCCCGAAGAGCAGAAAATCAGGGCGAGACTGCGCAGAGCGAGGTAGAATGCTGGCCAAGCAGATCGAAATCGCCCATGAAAAAGACATTCCCCGCGCAAGGAGGGAAACACTGACAGCAATGTGAGACCTGAGGAACAGGGAATCGCACTGGGTGATAGAAAGGAGGGGGCTTGGAGGCTGCAGACCACAGGAGCATTTTTGAGAAGGTGTCACAGAAAAGTGAGATGACTCCCAGACTAACCGCGCAGGGAAAGAAGGAGCAATCAACGGAAATGAAGAATCCTATGGAAGTCAAAGTGTATCATGGCAATGAGAAACAACAACAACAACAAAAACTGTCCAAAAAGACCATATATTAAAGAAATGAATCTTCTCTGCACCAATAGAAGAAGGTACTTATTAATTAAGAAACCTCATAAGCCACCCAGACTCATGCTCCCTATGGGAAAAGACCTTGAAGGGTAGCAGAATATGCCACTCTAAGATAGGCACCTTTGGCATGAAAATTATTCAGAGCCGAAGCCAATGGAGAAGAAACAGATACAAGAAATGCTCTCTGCCCTCTTCCTATGTGCCTAAACACAGGACATACATTTGCAAAAGCATCCCCCTTCCCCTCTGTACCAGGAAGGACAGAAACTAATCACTGGGACAACTGTGGACTCTTGTCAACCATGGCACCAGAGGAATCTGCATGACAAACCTTACTAACCAGCCCATGTCCTCCAGCATTCTCCCCATATGTTTATCTCCCCACACCTTGCCAGCCTAGAAACTCAGTTCTTTCCTTGGTGTTGGTCTCTTGTGAAGATGCTATGCCAGTCCAGTTCTAACCGCCCTGTGAGTTACGTCTCTAAGTCCTCCCATGTGTATGCACTGTGCACTTGTGAATATACTTCTGCTTGTTTGTCTTTTGTTAATTTGCCTTTTGTCAGTTTCATTTACAGGGCCCCAGCCTAAGGACCTAGGAGGAGACAGGGAAAAAGATTTTTTTTTCTCCCCTACGACCTATTAGTACTGGTAAAAACCTAAAACCTTTGCAAAGGACCAAAAATCAGATGCAAAGCAGAGGAAAGCTGTAACATAACACTTCACCATAAATTAAATGTCATTCAAAAGCAATATCACATATAAAAGAATACCCTCAATCAAAATTCAGTGCAAAAATGGATAACAGAAAAAGAAAGATGGTAGTTAAGACTAATTTCAAGAAAAAATTGAGAAAAAATACAAAATCATCAGAAATGAACACTACAAATATCCAAGGGAGAATAGAATCAATTGAAAATGTAATAAGAGACATTGAGAAAAGGTAGAAAAATACAAATATTAAAAACTAATAAAAAATAGGTTAAAAAGATTATAGATAAAATGAAAGATACAGATATAGAAAAAATATATAAAAAGATCTAACACGGTAAAATCCCTAAAGAAGAAAAACTAAGCACTAGATTGAAATAATATTTATTCATAACATTATGAGAAAAAGAAAAAGAAATTCTGGGAATAAATGACCAAAATGTTGAATTGAGAAAACCTGAATATAAATGTTAAAAGGGCCCACAATGGAGATAACAACCTGAAACAATCAATTTTGATACACATTCTAAAAACAACTATTGAACTTCAAAGACAAAGAAAATTATCCTCCAGAATTTTGAGTAGAAAAATAAAGTTGCTTTTTGGTAAGTTTGAAAAACATTCTAAAAAATATACTTCAAAGAGTTTCAGAATCCATCCAGCCCCAGCCCAAATAAAAAAAAACTGAGACAAGGATTTGCTAGAACTGAATATAGTGCCCAATCGAAAACTGAACCAGTGCTGAAATCAGAAAAACAAATCTATTTTGATACTGTTTTTATGCCATAATTAAGGCAGCCATGGTCTTGGAGTTTCTAGATCGTCATTGGAATCCTACCTTAGGCAAGTTACATGACTTCTCTGAACCTCAGTTTTCATATCTTTAATGTAGGACTTAGGAAACTTGGGCTGTGAAAAGATGATCATGAAAGTTAAGTAAAATTATACATTGAAAATGTCTGGTACATTACAAATATTCACAACATGAATTTTTAAGCTAATTTTCTAGTACTCTTATTTAAAGGAGTAGAGTCCATTTAAAAATGTAGTCATAGCATCTGTTCCCATAAAAAGATTTGATGTACCTCCTAATGTTTTTTAAAAAACCAACAAAATTGAAATTTATATCATAAATTAATTACTTTTTTGATTATCATGAAGATTTCTACAAAAAGAAATGTTGCCATGAAAATGTTTATTTTCCATTTATAATATTTCTTTTTAGTGCCAAGCCATTTCCTTGCTTTTGTTAATCTCTGCCATAGTCTTGTTGCAAGTTAAAAAGGTTAATCCAGTTGACCATGTTTTTTTCCCCATATAACTTTAACAGATTCCCCAAAATATTAATACCACAATGCCTAACATGAGTTTGATATCTTACAAATCAAATGTTCAGAATGACTGAATTTTCAGGACTAGCTTTATAATAGCACTTGAAATTTATATTCGCCAAGAATGTTACTTTTTGACACTGCAGTTTTACATGAAGATTTTCAACTTTCTCCCAAAATGGGGTCATGCCTGTTGTCTCAGAAAAAATAAAAAATGAGTTTCCTTTCATTAACTTAGTTTCTTTCCTCAGTAACATTTTATATCTGTATCTTTTCATGCATAATTTACAGTCTAAGGATTTTCTTTGAAACAGGCTTTTCGAAGCACCTAGAAAATGATCTTAACCTTTTTGACATTTATGTCTTCTGCAAATAGGAAAGAAAGATACGAATTCAGGCATTTCTCTGTTGGCAAGTAAACACAGAATGACTGTTTTGAAAAGATAAGTTAAATAAGCCCCCAAAGAACTAGAAGTGTAGTTTAGTTTCGTCTGCCAACCATCTGTTGTGTTTACTACCAGAAAAGTGGGGAGAGGCAGCATATTTTGGCCATTAAATAAAATACCATCGGCCACCCAGTGGAGCATCACTGTAGAAGTTTCAGTCCATCTCCTCTACAGCACCATTCTTGTGAATATGGTGAGACGTAAATGACAAAATAAATGCCATATGGTACTTTCATGTTCAACATGCTTTGCTGCAGGCTGTGTTCCCTGGGAAGGAACAGGAGATTAGTGAACAGGATGCTTATTAGAAGGTGACGTTGGGATAAACACAGGTGGAATGAAAAGGAAGGAAGCAGAGTCAGGCAGAGAGAGGGGTCAACCTATGATACAGTCAATTCTGCAGGCCAGAGGGAAGCTCTGAAGATGGAAGACCTACAGAGCTGTGCCAAGCAGGGGCAAGAGTGCCAGGCCCTCATGCCCTCCACCACTGGGTGTGGCCTGGCGGGAGGAAGCTGTTGGCTGCTGAGCTAATCCCCACTGGGGCTGACAGCTGAGGATTGACTCTGCAGCTGGGGTAGAAGTTCTCTGTTCCTGAAGGAGGATCTGGGTAGCGCAACACAGTCCCCACCAAAATGCTAGAAAAAAGGGAATATCATGTTAAGAAATACAGACTAGTGAGAGATAGTCAAAACTCTTTTCAATTCAATTCAGTACGACTCTATCTTAATCACTGTGTTCTGTGCACTATGTTGGGAGACTCAGATTATTCCAAAGTAATTATATGAATACACTGTCCTGTCCTTAGGTAACCAACAACTGCAGAGCAGACTATGCTAAGTGGCATAATAAAGGTACAGCGATACCAGAAGGTTCCAGAGAAAAAGTGGTTACAGAACAGGGGCAGTCAGGTCAGGGATGCGGGAGGCCTTTGAGATGGACCTTAAGGACCTAAGTGCATTAAAACAAAAATGGGGACGAAGGACTTCCAGGCACAGGAGATAAAACTGGGTTTCCAATGGTCTCTTAGTACATTGATGAGAACCTAAGAAATCCTGTTAAAAGTAGACAATGTGTGCTTTTATTGAGGAATTGCTGTCATAGCCAGAGTTGGAGGGCAATTTTTCTGTTCTTAGAAATCTATCACTAGTAAAAGAAAAGAGTCCATCCCTCCATCCTCCATGAGGGAGAAAACCTGTCCTAAGTGTTCAAAACAGCAGAAGCTTCAGTGCAACTTAGATTTACTAGACTATAAGTAAATAAACTTACATTCCCATATGGTAGGGAACTGCACCCGTGTGTATTAGAGCCCAGAGAAGAAAAGGATCTATTTCCCCCTGAGGAGCTATGTTTCTCCCATTCCTAGGCAGGCCTCAGGCAGCAGTCACAGGTAGAGATCTCCAATAACCCAGCAGCCATGTTCAGAGAAACAAATTCACAGCTGCCCTCAGCTCTTCTCCCTTCCACCTACCTCGTCTCTGTTGTGCAAGCAAATCACACCTGTGATCACAAGCGTGTGCAGGCGATGTCCTTCACCCTGTTGTGACTTATACTGTCTGGCATTCTCTTATTGAGTTTACTGTGCTGTTCTGAATGAATTACGAGTTAACAGTGGAGTTTGATTTACTTTGCAGGGGAGTGGGAAGTATTAAATTCTTTAACGTGGGCCCAGCAGAGAGTGTCCTTAAGACACTAGTATCATTTGAGTAGGTTTGCAGAGTAGAGTAGTTGCTTCAGACCTATGCCTGGTGAAACACCTCGGAGTTGTTTCTGTCCTCACTCTCAGTCTGATTCTCTGTGAAACCAGGAAGATGCATTGTGCTCTACCACGAGGAAGAGATCTGGGCTTCAACGTACACGTTCTGCGTACCAACATCACACACTTTTGTTTCTTCATCTTTATGCTCTCCATATTTTCTTAACAGTATACATTTTTGACATATTAAAATTGAATTTAGCTAAATAATAGCGGATGGTTAAAAATCAAGCACTTTTTAAATTTGTTAATGCATTTGGGTGATACACACAAAAGATAGACATTTTAAAACGTCTTCTTGTATCAGTGGCCTCAGAGCCATTTCGAAGGAAGTTGAATAGAAAAACGAGAGGAGAAAGGAAGGAAAGGCGGAAGGAATAAAAGATGGCTCTCAATGCAGTGAGCTAAAGGAAGATTGTTTTCTCCATGGAACTGACTAATGCCCTTAGATTTTGGCATCATTTTCTTTCCAAAAAAACACTACTTTTAAAAGTCTCAAATATTTATGTTGTGGAGAAATGGCATAACTTTTCCACCACTGTAGCCATTGCCCCAATTTTTTGTCATAGTTAATAAGAAAATACGCAACAAGTCTATTAAGTGCCCTCTTAGCTGCTTATGGAAGGAAAGACAGAAGGAAGCGAGGGAGGGATAGCAAGGCAGGGGAGGGGAGAGAGAGGAAGAAATAAGAAAGCAAAAGAATGACATCTGCGAGCCCAGTAGATTCCTCCTGTTTTAACTTTCAGGAACTCCTCTTGCACACTCAAAATTTCATCTGTGATTCATTAACAGGGGATTTCAGTATGAGATGGATGTGTGTATGTGTGTGTTTCCAGCTCTTCACTCCACCATCCATCCAAAAACGTGAAGTCACCTTACTGATACTGACATTTACTGCCTTAGTGGAATTTGCTGAAGGAATCCTGTTGCTTCCCACGGGACTGTTGAGACCTAAGTTGAGAACCACTGATGCCCATGAAGTAAAATCATTCAGTAATGATTTAGAGTAAATGTAATTAATTTTTTTTTTCATTGGGATCTGATAAAGTTTGGGTTCAAATTGTACTCTGTTACAGGAGTTTTGCATTTGCTTCTGATGGGCAGCCCTGGTGTAGGGCCAGCCTGGAAGAATTTGTGTTTTCAGTCTGGGGGCTCCTTGACTAAAAAGGTAAAGTGAAACCCCAGTCAGAACATAGACAAGTCCATAGATATAAATTCTTGTCCAGGTTTTCTTTATACCCAACTTAACCCTAGGCAAAGCTGAAAATACTCCTTTTCTTCTTCCTGTGCCTACTGACTAAATTGTTTTTTCTATTCCATTCTTTCCCAAAGTACATGGGCCTCGGTAGGTGTAGACGGGTGGTCAATTCTAACTGCCACCTCTCTTAGGCCAAGGCTTTGCTGTTAGTCCTTTTGTGACCATTAACCCTAAACCGCTTGGTCGCCAGGACCGGAAAACCTCTGGGAGTGAGCGCCCATCTATTGAGCTGATTTCTACTTTCCTTCTCCTTTTGGCTTACGACGGTTCCCTTTACTTGTCTTAATGATGAGTTCAAATTTTAAAGTCTGCTTAATTGAACAACATTTCTAAGTGCTGAAGGAGCAGAAAGATTTTTGAGTAATCACATATACCTATTTGTGGACATGTTCTAGTGGTACTGTTAACATAATGTTTTCTGTATCAACGGATCAGTGAAACACGGCTGCAGAGATGGCACCGTCTGCATTTACAGAATCGTCTTGAAGGAGCTTTTGTCTCTGGACCAGGAAAGATGCTTCACAAGGACTGTGTCTCTTACATGGACCTCCCGGTATTAACAGAAGTGTGTTGCCTTCTCTTCAGTATTTCTAGAGAATTCCATCATATAAGCTTCAGTGATCATCTTACCAAGCCACTCTGAGTCAGACTGACCCTTTCTTTTGTGTGTATTATCCAAATGTATTAACAAATTTTAAAAGTGCTTGATTTTTAACCATCCACTTATTATTTAGCTAAATTCAATTTTAATATGTCAAAACTGTATATTGCTAAAAAATGTGTAGATCACGTGAAGAGATATGAGATACAGGTGCCTCCCTTTGCTGACAGGTAGAATGAGGCTCTGAAATGTCTGGAGAACCATGAATATGTGGGTGTTGACGGAAAGGCTAATCAGAAGAGCCTCCTGAAAAGAAAATGGCCAGGTCATCAAATAGTTTTGGCAACGTTAGAAACCATTGCTTTATTTTTATCAAGTTTTTTGAACTACACAGATAAAAGTGGCTTTTCCTTAAATATGAAATAGATTTCTCTTAGTCTTTCCTGCTCACTTCAGTTTGAACAAGAGCAAAGCCAGTCAAACTTAATGAAAAACCATCCTCCTTCATTTGAAAATTTAAGTATTCCAACGTGGTATCTAAAATAAAATGCCAGGAAGAACAATTTAATCCAGTCTATACACTAAATTTCCAGATGGCTAGAAGAGGTGTCCATCCATGTTTTGACTGACAAAGTGGGAAACTCCCTCAATGTTCTCACGCTGAGCCAGGAATAGGCCTGATGCTTACAAGATCCTGCACTGCTGATCTTAATTTTCCGAGTTTTTTTTTAATCAGAAAGTAAAGTTCTTTCTCCAACCGTTAACGATTATACTCTGCCTCAGAGGCTATTTAAATTTGTTATTCTGTGACATGCATTACAACCTAGCGGTATTCTTGCATACATGGGTTACTGTGATGAACACTTATTAATTGATCATAAAATAATATAATTAAAATACATCGTATTGATTTTTTTGTCAGCAAGTTTTACCTGGCTGTACTTGAATGAATCTATCTTCTGAATTATTTTTAATGAAGTGAACACATAGCTTAAACTTTTCGATGACCTTACAGACACATTCAATATATAGAAGTTAATATAATTAGCCAGTGCTCAGAGCATTCATGACTGCAGCCAATAACGTTTTCTTAGGCAGCCTGCACATCTTAGCATGGCATCACAAACAGGTACAGCATTTAACACTAAACTTCTATTCGTTAAGTGGCTTCTATGTGTTAGGCTTTACCTTAAACCCCTATAAAAATCCTTCAAGGTAGCTATCATTAGCCACAATTTACAGATGGGAAAACTGAGGTCAGAGAGGTTAAGTACTTCACCTACAATCACACAGCGATTGAGTATCAGAGCTGTGACTTTCTCTCAGGGCTGTTTGATTCCAAGGATCTTTTCATGCTGTTAGCCTGCTTTCAACTTGGCCCTGGCATGAACCAGGGAAATAATTAACTGATACACGTGGTTTATGGATATGGAATTTTAGTTCTGTCCCTAAGAATGCATCTAAACTGGTATGATCTTAATTGCCTGTTTAAAATCTAATTTTCCCTTAATGAAGATACTGGGGAAGGAGGAATGGAAGAGGCAGGAATTCTTGGCTTTGACTTCATGCTCAGGGAACCTCTCCTGTTTATTGCAGT